>VDFB02130474.1:0-59957 GCA_007258455.2 Sequoia sempervirens
AATATTCACAATGCAATATCCTTCCCTAAGGAGCACTGTCTCCTTGTGCAAGAGAGCTTTCCTTTAAGCTCAATTACAAGAGGCTTGACTCCTTATAGCCCACACTTACTCCTATTGCTCCAATAAGCAAATACAATCTCACATTTGTGTCACAATCTCTGTTAAAATAGGAATATTCACAATGCAATATCCTTCCCTAAGGAGCACTGTCTCCTTGTGCAAGAGAGCTTTCCTTTAAGCTCAATTACAATCCTTCAAGCCTCGCTGACGGCCGGGCTTAACCAGCACACTCTAAGCGTTGACTGCTTAGGTGGCTGGTGTGGGTCCCTCCTTACCCATCCCCCTAAGCCTTCTCCGTTCCGTTGTCTGTTATCCCGCGCAAGTTTAAATTTAAACTGTGTCTCCCGCCCGTAAGATCTCCATGTACAACTACTCCGATCAGTCTTCATTTGTCGGCGTACTTCCGGCCTGTGCCAAAATGGGAGCTTTGAAACAGGATATTGGCGTCCATCAAAGCACAATGGTAGGACGATTTTTGTCAAGATATTACAGTTGGAAATGCTCTGGTAGACATGTATACAAATCGTGGAACCATAGACAAGGCACGTGAACTGTTTGACCGGATGCCTTAAAAAACTGTGGTCTCATCGAATGCCATGATTGCCTGATTTGCACCAAATGCCTTTGAAAAAAAGGATTGAGAATTCGCAGGTTTAAAGCCAGACTCCACAATCTTTGCCAGCAACCTTAAAGCCTGTGCGAAAATGAGAGCTTTGGAATGGGGTATATATGGACATCCATTACAGGATAAATGATGGAGGGATTTTGTCAGATGTTGTAGCTGCAACTGCCCTGAGAGATATGTATATAAAATGTGGAAGCATAGACAAGGGACGTGATCTATTTGACAGAATGACTCCAAGAATTATTTACAGAATGCCTCCAAAAATTATTACAGAATGACATGATTGTAAGATATGCAAAAATGTGGAAGCATAGACCAGACACATAAACTGTTTGACAGGATGCCTCAAACGCACTGTTCTCATGGAACGCCCTGATTGCAGGATATTAACAAAATGGGTTTGTTGAAATGCTTTAGAAACTTCTAACCAAATGCAATTGACAGGTGTAAAACCAGATTCTACAACCTTTGCTAACATCCTCCCAGTCTATGTCAAATGGGATCTTTGGAACAAAGGTGTGGACATCCATCAAAGCATAAAGTGTAGAGGCATTTTGTAGAGGTAGTTGCAGGTAGACATGTATGAAAAATGTAGTAACTCATCTTAGAACCACTCTTGTTCTACCATTTTCTCTCTTCTTTCTCAGGTTGAAGTTAAATTAATGAAATCACAAATATAAACAAGTATTGTCTATTGATATATTACAAAAGACTAATTTTTGAACTTTAACTTTCTTACTACTTGCATCACTAGTTGTAGGGGAGAGGACCCAATAGCTGAGCATGTTTCAATAGTTGTGATAGTAGTTGTTTATATAACACCCAATAGTTGTGATAGTAGTTGTTTATATAATGTCCAACAGTTGTGACTTGACTACCCATAATTAAACAAATTGTATTCCTTTGATCTAAAAAACAACCAATCATGTGATGCCACATCAGCGCTCAACTACCCATGTTGTGAATGCACAAGTATTGGTCTCACTTTTTTTTTGGGCCTTTTTGGACACCTTGACAAAAAGTATGCTGATGTGGCATCATATTTGATGGTGTGGCCCTAAAACGAAAGTTATAAGCAGGGGACTTGCCAAGTAAGCTGCTATAAAAAATTGGGAGTGATTTGAAATTTCCATGTAGGTTTATAAGAAGCGCGAAGTTAGGGTACACAACTACTGAGTCCTATCCCCTATGATGAATTCATAATCAATTTCAAAATCAAACCTAAAATTTTGTTCTTAATGGTCCATTAGGCCCTTAGTTTTAAACCATGATTTGATACCATATAGGATAGCCAAATAGACTTGGCAAAAATTAGACTATTTATTTAATTGAACTTCTTAAGTTTTTTCCCACATTATATAAAGGAATGTAGTCTTACAGCATCAATAAATCCCTATAAAAATTGATCCAAAAATTCTCTTGGATCAACATACTTGGCTTCTTAGATTTGATAACAATATTGATACTAGGCATTCATGTTTAGGTCTAAAAAAGTCCTTATTGTATCTTAACATATGGTGACATCTACGAGATTGGTCTTATGACAAGATTTAGTTTGTCTGAACCATCCAATTTTAATAGAATTAGTATGGTCCAAACATGTTCCCAACTCCAATTGGTACATTCTCACATTCATTAAATCCTAATCATATTTGTCATACTTTAATTATGCTTATGTATGTGAAAGCATTTTATACAACCTAGTTTAATTAGGTTTCTAGGTCCAAAATTTTAATGGCCTTAGATGTGTGGGCTCAGTGGATGCAAGAGTCCTATAAAAAATTGCACACACATGACATACACCCAATTGTTAGGTTTCTTGACTCTCAACATCTTAGGCACAAGCATATTATCAATCCTAATTTATTTGTTAGCTTGGTTTTGGAACTTAAATGATTTGTCTCTAGAGTTCCATAGACCTAAGTCACCTACTAACTTTGACAAATTTGTGCACTCGAGTTTGAACTTATTAACAATTATCTTCCAACCCTCATCTATATCTATGAACACATGTGTGTGAAGATTCACTCTAGTCTAGATCAAAGGATAGAAATTCAATTGGGGGCATCAATAGTTAGAAAATCCACTAGTACTTGCCACAAATGTGGGAACTTCATTAATTCTGACATGACCATGCTTTTAATTCCAAAATTATTATGAGAGTATGAATAATAGCATACCATGGACATAAGAATCCTTGAAAATTTTAACTTGTTAGAGTGCTCAATTTCAATCTTGACATGTGATTGACTCTATTTAAATTTTTTGATAAATATATATATTTATAAATTTGATTTTACTCAAGATCTCAGGTTTGAATTTGAGAATTCTTTATTGCTAAAACTCCTAGTGGGTGTGAGGCTCCTTGTAATTTTAACTTAGCATAGTTTTAATTCTAGTTTTTTATAAGGGCAACATTCATATTTCCACTTAGATGATAGACATCACTACATAATTAAATTTGGTCAATTAATGATTTAGATCTCACTTGATAGAGTAATGAATATGGTTTTATCTTGACTTAGGACTCTTTCCAACACTAGATTTACTCTAAAACATCCATGAACAAGTATTTTCTTAAGGAATTTATGGTTAGGAGTTATTAAGACTTGGAAAGTAAATTAGGCTTCAATATTATAAAGGAAGCTAGTCTCGAAGGATAGATTTGATAGATAAATTATCATGAATGGACTCTAAGACTAATTATAACTAATTCAAGCTTGACAACCTCACATACTTAATTTATTTAGACTTTAGATCATTGAATCTTACAACTTAGAGCCATAAGATAGTGGTTTCAAAGACTATATTAGAATTTACCTCAAAGAGTTTTGTTATTATTTCCTTTGATGATTTATCCATGGGGTTTACATTATTATCTCTTAATAAATTTTAACCTTTGTAGTGATGGTGGTGGGTGGAGATAGATTAACACACATAAACTCAGAAAATGCAATCAAACAAAAAAATAATGATTTTCCCAATGTGTTGTTGCACCAGATGTATTCCATTTCTTGATTCAAATTGATTACATGTGCCTCTTTTTATAAAGGTCTTAGAGAGATACAATGATCATTATAATTCTAACTAGATCTTGGGTTGACTTGCCTCACTAACAAATATTTAATGCATTTTCCTTCTTATCATTATCTCTAAAATTATTCTAGAGCATTACATTTAATAATTTCTTCCTCATTTAATAATTGTGCCCATAACATTTAATATTTGTGGTGTGGGAAAAATTACTACTCCAACACTCCTCCTTAATTTCTATCACACATGCTTCAACATTTACCATTCCCAAATTTTGTCTCTCTGGTGCTTGCAACCAATCCTTTTTTGTATTAATTTTGTGGTATCAATATGTGATTTGGGTTCTCATTCCATCTCTTTTTTGTAATCTCTTTCCTAGATATTTTCTAGGTTACTATCTTTAGAATTCTTGATTTAAGTGTTTAAGGAGACTGTTTACACTATGTTACTATCATTCACATTAGAAAAGTCTCTAAGTGTTAACCATGAGATTAACCCCTTAAAACTCTCAAGAAACCATTAAATAGTATTGGAAATGGCTTGGAAATAATTTTGGAGTATCTAAAACCCTTACAAACTCTTCTTGAAACATTAAAACACTTTATTATCTTTCAAAATAATATTTGGTGTCAAGAATTTAAATTTAATGGATGGTAAGAAGGTAATTTAGAATGAAGGTCTGAACAAGGACCATTAGATATATGGCCTGCATTGAATACACCATTAGATCTCTATTAGATCATTAATTACCTTATATTTTCTCAATACTTTTAGGGCTAAGATTGATAGATTTTTTGTTAGAATTGTGAAACAAGCACAAAACCACGAGCCACAGGATCAAACACAAACAAATACACCTTCCACGCAAGAGATCTGCAAACAAATGTATGCAATTAACTTCAACAAGAAAAAGTTACAAGAAGAGAGAAAAATTTCATGAAGATATGAAAGCTACAGATATTCTCCCATTTTATAATTACAATGAGATCAAATCCTTATGAAAGGAGATCAAGAAACCCTAAAAAGGAAAACCCTAGTGTGCACACTTAATAATTAATAAATAATTAATTATTAATGTGCCTAAGTTTAGCTTAAGTAACTAAAGTGATAAGTGACTTAATTAATTAACCAATATGATTAAATTAATTAAGTAAAACAACTTATTACTCTAACACCCCCCCTTAAGATGAACTTAGAAAGTAGCTAAAAACACTAAGAAAAAGACATGCATGAAAGCAAAGATGGGTCCCGGCAAACAAGGCCAAGTAAGGTACTCATGTACAAACAGAAGATCTCTATAAAGCAGAGAAATAGAGAAAACCTCATGGGAAAAACTCTACTCCAAAAAGAGATCAAAGGTGATTGAAGGACTGAAAAGCCTCCAAATCAAGGAAATGTCCTGAAAAAGAAGAACATGTAGAACATCACAGAAGCATGAAGAAGCTGCAAACTCTGTCAAAAGATGACTGCTACGGTGCCGAAGAACCTCCTCTGAAGATATGATGATTAGGATCAAGAAGACAACAATCTACATGAGTGCCCCCAACGACACTACTCAAATCAGATGACAAACGAAGGAAAAACATCTGGAATGAAGATACAGATGGCACAAGTATCAATAGTCTGAATAACACTTAATCAACTCAGAATGGAAGATTCCTTCCAAGGCGAAACCAAGGAAGCATTAACACCAACAGTAGAAACCCCCCCATAATGCTGAAAAGGGAGAGGCATGATAGGTACACTGAAACTGAATGCCAGAAAGTAGTGCATGAAGAGGAACCAAGAGCATCTTAAAGGGCACAAGAAAGCACCTACAACTGAAAAACTGGTGTGCAAAACAAAGCACACATACATGAGGCTGGAATCATATGGATCCACTGTTGTCATGGAGGGACACTCACCAGACAAAGGTGTGATGGCAAAACAAAGGCACTACACAACCCCCCATGGCACTTTATAATACAGTGCGAGTACAAAATATGGCACAAAGTGATGTGCAAGAAACCCAATACTACACATACAATGCTGAGGCACTTTATCTCAGTGCGTTTACAAAAGAGAAATACATGCAAAGTGAGCCCATAATGTCTACAATGTCCAAATAGGACAACTTGCTGAAAATACAATTCTCTTATAGAAAAAAGAGAAAACTGGTAGCACCATGATGAAGTACACGAAAAAATATGCAGTTTCAAAAAAAACGGCACCCAAAAATGTGTCCGGATGCAGAAGATATGGCCCGTCAAAGTCTCCAAAACGAAAACTGAACAGCAACAGCACTGAGAAAATAGAATTCTGGAAAAACCAGAAACCAAAACTGGAAAATACCTGCACCACTACGAAGAGCACGAAATTCCACCCCATTTCAAAAAAAATTGCATTGAAAAAGCCCACCGTATGGCCAAGATATGACCTCTGGAATATTGGGTGCAAATTTGAAAAACCCAACGGAGAGGGGCTGAGTGGGCAAAAAGTGATCTCCGCCAAATTTAGGAAAAACACCTCCAGATCTGGAGGTCCGTCAATTTGAGTGATGTTGGAAAAATCTCCTCCAATTACAGTGCATTATTTTGCATGAAAAATAAAAATAAGAATGCATGTTATTTTTTAAAGAAAAAAAGAAAAAAAAAAAACTTATGATTAAAAAAATTATTTTTTTATAAAAAAAAACAATAAAAAAAATTTACATATCTATATTTTTTTTAAAAAAAAATATATTAAAAAATTGGGTGAGGGGGGGCACGTAGGCCCACCCCCACCGCTCCCCATAAGGAGCATAAGAACAGTCAGATTTCTACGTGCTGCGACTGCCTACGCAGGGGTTAATGACCCTTGATATATATAAAAAACCAACAAAACGCCTTTGCCTTTCAAAAGGCTTTCAAATTATTATTTTTTTTAATGAATTTTTTTTAAAAAAATCACTGGTGGAAAAAATAATAATTTTTTTTTTTACGAAATTTTGAATACCTCGACATTTGTGCAGGCGAGGCCGTACAGGGTTTGAGCAGAAAGAAATTTGCCTCTGAAATCAACTGTTCCAAGTATAGGCGAGTTTACAGTCGATCTTTAGGTTTTTTGGGCGCTCCAGACACAACGGTGAAGTCCGTTTGTGCTCAAAATGCTCCGAAAAATCAAGCACCCCCTGGATCTGGCAAAAAACCCCTTTCTTCAAACCTTTACAAATCTGACAAACGGAAGCCAAATTTGACGAAACAAAGGTCGATCTGAACTATTCATGCAGCTCTGGATTCAATGGAGAGGTCTGATTCACGCCAAAATGCTTCTAAAAAACTTCCTCCAAAATTTGCAAAGAAAGCAAAGGGGATTCAGATCTGAACCCTGCAACCCTTGTTGAAGAAGAAAACCTCATAAATCGAGAAGGGGTTCGCTGAATCCACGCTCTGATACCATGTTAGAATTGAGAAACAAGCACAAAACCACGAGCCACAGGATCAAACACAAACAAATACACCTTCCACGCAAGAGATCTACAAACAAATACACATGTATGCAATTAACTTCAACAAGAAAAAGTTACAAGAAGAGAGAAAGCTTTCAAGAAGATATGAAAGCTACAGATATTCTCCCATTTTATAATTACAATGAGATCAAATCCTTATGAAAGGAGATCAAGAAACCCTAAAAAGGAAAACCCTAGTGTGCACACTTAATAATTAATAAATAATTAATTATTAATGTGCCTAAGTTTAGCTTAAGTAACTAAAGTGATAAGTGACTTAATTAATTAACCAATATGATTAAATTAATTAAGTAAAACAACTTATTACTCTAACATTTTTATGTGTTGAAAATCCTCGCCTAGCTATCATGATAGAGCTACAATTGTCAAGTAGGAGCTTAACACCTACTACAAGGTTTGGCAATGTGATGCATGATATCAAACTCCCCCTATAGTTGTTGCAAAGAGAAAACTAGACTTTTACTGTGTTATTGATGTTTGAATGTGGAAATAGTTTTGGAACATTTTTTTTTGTTGTATTATGAAGGTTTCCACCTTGTTGTTAAGCATTAATTAAAAGTCAACTATGAAAGTTAAGAGGATTATCTCATCAAGGGTAAGAGTGTCATAAATGCTAGTATCAAGACAAAGATCATTTCATGTAGAATTCTAAAATTTCACTCTTACAAGATAGTAATCACAAATTGGATAGTCTCATATCCTATAAGAGGCTTTTCATGATAATTTAATGTCACTTAAAAATTCCATACCACACACATATAGAGGAGATAGTCCCAAAATACATATAGTATCACTAACATAACCTTGTCATTAAGTTAAAATATTTCCATGAATAACATATACAATTATCCTTGTTTGGTTTTATTGAGTGTGAAAAAAATATGGCATTAAAAAATTCTAGAATTTTTGGAACTAAAATAATCAAAGCTTTATGTGTGAAAAAAATATGGCATGTTGTCTTATCTCTGTGATAAGTATAGGATTGTCTAGGTTAGCCTCTTGAAATTAGGGAGGCTTGTCCTTCCAAGAAATAAAAGCATGATAAACTTGGCAAGGACTTGGCTATGAATGAGTTATAGAAACCTACTAACTTACATTTAATGATGGTGTCAAATCAATCCATTGTGATTTGATGGTGTGATTTTTTTTTAGTATATATGGGTGATGTAATTTCTCTATGTACTCCTATCTATGTTAGGATATAGCCTCTAGGATGGCCTTTGTTGACTAGGGTACCTAGTTAATGGTAAGTATTACCAATATGTTATATATTTTTCTTTATGTTGGTTAGGTGGACAATAATATGATAAGCTTTATAAGTGGTACTATATGAAAAGGTTATATAATTAGAACTAAGATATTATACTACTATGGGTTTAATCTTTGTCTAATTATAACTTATGCATTTTTAAATAAACCTTAATTAAAATGAATAGACTTTGATTCCTTATTATTTTATATTGGTTTATGTATATGTTTATGGACATATTTCAACTCACGTGAATTCAATGTGTTTCTTATGTGTTGATAAATTGTTTGTTAGGATTAATGTGTCTCACCTTTGCAAGTCTTAGAATTTGATTTACTGATTTATTAACTATTTCATGCCTAAGTTTATTTTCCTACTATGTCATGTCACTTTGTGGGACCTACTGGTTGAGGTGGCATCCTACATGGAAGTGACTAGGATGACATGCAAGGTAATTATGTGGAGATAGGTATCCAACTTGGTGGACCCAAATTTGAAGCTAAAATGGTGGCATATGTCATGTTATAAGAGTTCTTATGACTGATTATGATATATTTATTGATCAACTTATTTAATGATAGATTATGACGATGTAAGAGTCAAGTATGAAAAATTAATGATAGGTTGGTCTTGTGTGATTTAGGTGCCTATGTATGCAAGGGGTTTGTATACATGCAAGGTACATTGCATGTTCAAAGGGGTTGTGCATGTTAAGAAGGCATTGGAATTGAAGAAGACTATGATAGGTGGTTCCTAGCTATGACCAAATGCATTACATGCAAGGATATTACATGTATGTAGGCACTATACATGTCAAGGAGGGTTTTTTTAGTATTGGATGTATTTTCATCAAGTAAATTGTAAATTATATATTGGATACTTGTGCCTTTATATGTAGGGGATGAAATTATTTACAAGAATCATTATGTTGTCGAATTGTTTTTAGAAATTTTCATTGATTGAAGAATCATGTTTACCAAATTAGTTATGGAGATTGTATTGTAACCATATTCAATTGTTGATAATACAAAGGGTTGTGATTTTGAATTGTGGGTTTTTTCTCCCGAAAGGTTTTTCCCCATGCATATCTAGTGTTATGGTGTATTATTTTATTGCATGTTTATTTTGTCATATGTATTTGCATCTAATAAGTGTAATTGTTAAGGGTTTGTTTAAGAATTTTCTTGTAGTACATTTCCCCCACTTAGAATGGTGTAAGAAGTTGCTTCCACTTCTTGACTTCCTCTCATTGACCCTAGACCAATACAAAAAATTGAACAATTTAATAGATACCTTTGGTGTAATGTAACTAGATTAACTAGCTAGGGTCATAAACCCTTCAAATAATGTCTTAGATCAACAACTAGGGTTAAGTGAAGGACTCTACAAGGGCATAGGTAGAGGATATTTTTCTCTTAAACTAGCTTATTCCACTCATTGTAAATTGGTCACTAGAATTATAAAACCTACATGGCCCAATTATCGATAATATTTTCATTGCTCTAGCTTGGAAGGAGTTGGTGAGTATGCTCTACCAAAATAAGAATATCATTGTATCATAGGGTTAGCTAACTTTCAACAATAACACGCAGGTGATAGATTTCAAAACCTAGGTCCAATTTTGAGTGGTGGCATAGAGTTATCCTCATAATGATGGATGAAAAAGTTGTGAAGACACTTCTAATATACATGAAAGATCTTTAATCAATTAAATTAATAGATAAAAGATGTTTGATCATTTAAATTAATACTTGTAAAAAGGAAAATTAATAGTAATCAAAATATATTTGTTACACTTATTTAACCATGAGAAAGGAGCAATGCCAGTAAAAGCTTGGTACATATTTGAATACCTATGAGATGGCTTGAGGTCTCCTTTACTACTAATAAATGTTTACTAAGGGTAAATCCACTCTAGCCATCAAAACCTTTAATATTTTCATTGATAAAATGTGGGATTCCAACAATAATATTTTTATATACATAGGATAGAACAAATCACAAATAACATGAATGTTATCATGATACATCTAGTAATACAAAACATAAAAAATGCAAGTATAGGCTATATGGACGAGTACTCTTAGATCTACATCAATAGACTAAAGCTTATAGAAGCATGGATAATGTTAGTTAGATGTGAAACCATGTAGAAACTTCTTCAATTCTGAGCCATCCTTAATTGTCTTTGGAGATTGGAGACTGGTAACTCCCCACTTTGGCACCTTGCCATGCCCCAATATGATAGAAAGGGGAGGAATCAATAAATATTTTAAGAAACGAGAAACTCCTTCCAATATACTCATTAAATAATTTAAGAAATTATCCTCTATAACAAATCTGAGAGCTCTTCAAAGGGGTGAGTAACTTTCAAATGTGGCCATGGGCCCCACTATAACTTCAAATGGAGATTTAGTCTATTTCCTTTTTGTCAATAACACATGACTAACCGTGACGTCTGATGCTTGCAATTACTTCCCATTGACTACTTTTGTAGCTTTATTTTTAGTTTTTAGGGTAAATATCTATGAGCATGAAACTTCAATTTACATTTTTTTTAGTCCCTCTCTTACCTAGCTCGAATGCTTAACAAAGTTAAATGTAGATTTAATTTCCATATATATATAATAAAATTCAATTATTATTCTAAATTGTGATATATTTATGAGTAAAAAGAAAAGTGAAGAGTGAAAATATAAATTCAATTATCATAACAAATTATGATTTATTTATGAATTAAAACTATGAAAAAGTAAAATAATCTTGTTGTGTGAACATTCACCATTTCATCTCATTTGAATTGATTTAAAAGTTGTTTTACATTCTTTATATTCATTTTGTCCCCAATTCATATCACTCAAATATTTTTTTATTGAAAGTAAAATAAATACACAAATGCAATAAATATTACTCATTGAATAAAACTTGTATATGTCCACAATTTTTTTTTTAAATGTTATAAAAATCATGAAAAACCAAGAAATTAAATGTAAATATTATTGCTTTAAACATTTCCCAACTTTAATCCACAGATGTCTCCACAGTTTTATTTAACTTCATAAAACAAAAACACAGTTTAAACATACGGCCCCCAAAATTATCATTGATCAAAACAACTTATAAAATGAAACACCTACTAAAACTGGTAATCACCACTAAGAGTGCTCAGTTACAATTTTTATTCTGAAAATCACATTTATTACATATGTTACCGGCAAAAACCAGATGAACATAACAGATCAGAGTGTCAGCAGACAGAAAGTGGAAAGGGCCCTCTGATAAAGACATAAAAAACGAAGACCATATTCCAGTGGGGTAGAGACGTTTTAGAAGGTAAATAAGAGAAAAAAGTGTGAGAGAGGAAATGAAGGCGAAGAGCGTGGAAGGAATCCACCAAATCCAGACCCTTGTTTCTATTTTCATTGCTAAAAAGGAATGCGTTGAGAAGCACAGATTGCATAATGGCATCTAATCCCAAAGTTTCCAACGTTCAATAACAGAAGTCTCCTCGTGTCTCTCATTCTCTTTAGCTAAACCACGAATTCATAGAATAAATAGAAACAAGAAACATTGAAATTGTAATATGCATAGTGCAAGCTACAGTTATGGAAAAGTTACATACCGGCGCACCATTGTACTCCCATTTCTCTTGAATGTGCTATGCAAAATATGTGTGCAAATGAAATCTTTTTGATCGGAATCTTGTTTGTTGCTGATGGATATAATATGGGCGGGAGAAAACGGTTTAAAAAAATTAACTTTGCGCGGGATTAATAGCGAACGGAAACGGGCGATCACAAACAGCGAACGGGACGGATTAAGGGGGCCCACGCCAGCCACCCAAGCGATCAACGCTTAGAGTGTGCTGGTTAAGCCAGCCCCTCGCTGACTCCTTATAGCCCACACTTACTCCTATAGCTCCAATAAGCAAATACAATCTCACATTTGTGTCACAATCTCTCGTTGTCTTCTTGGTTGCTTGTTCACTGCTTCTTATACGGGGTCCCATGACTTGATGTCAATACTTATAGTGCTCACAAGCTAACCACCTTGACAAAAAGATACCATTTATCATACAAATGTGACATGTGTCACGACCCTCCGCCAAGTCAGGGTGGCCAAGTAGTTTGCCAACTCGTTGCAGCATATCATCTTGACACATTGTACTCCTTAAAACCAACACGTGAAGAGGCGAGGACTCCATTTGGCTTAGTCGGATGAACCCCTCTTGGCATTCCTTCGTGCCAGGCAACTCGTCTCATGTGCTTGCCCCAAAATGGACAACCTTTTGAAAATCATTGGGACACAAGTCCGATTCGGACTAAACCATCTCAGGTTGCAAACGGAATTCTGTAACAGGCGTCATAACGTTGATTTGTATGTAACATCTCGTCTGTGTTGTAATGGTATCGCATTTGCTATTCACCAATTATAATGCCCAAAATTCTGTACTTGGTTTAACATGTATTTATTCGAACATAACTCAAAATCCTGACGGCCACAGGAAATAGAGTTGGGAGTGAATATTATATACGCTTTACACTATTTTTCTTTTTCAAATTCTCTTTTCCTCTCGGCGGACGTTTTAGCTTCTTCCCTGAATACCGGATATATTGATGCAATTCAGTATCAATTTAATTTAGGATTTGTATCAGTTTTCTCTAGTAACGTGAAAAAATCCTTAGCAGAACATTGGAAAACAATGCGCCGCTTTGCTGCCGTGCGCTACTGTGGCGTTTTCCTCTACCGAGCAAAACGCGACTTGTGTAGAGCAGGCAAAGGCGGAGCTTTCAGGAAACGGCCGCGTCTTCCCCCGTGGTCATATGGCGGAGCCTGCTGGGCTGCGGGTTGAACGACCTTCTCCTTCGTACTTGATGAGAGGAGGGACGGATGAGCACAGTGAGAGCTCTCTTCGTCCATTCTTGTCCTTCCACGCTGCCGACTTTCACCAGCGAGTTCTTCATGGCCGATCTCCGCATGTGCAGCTGAGAATTCGAAGGCAAGGAGGCAGCGCGATTCCTATGGAGATTGCAACGGAACGCGCCTGGGTGATTGCTAGGCGAGCACAGGCACATCTTCCTCGCTGGAGCGGACGGAACGGCCGATCTCTGCCCGGCCTTGGCCCCAACGCCATGGACGGGGGAGCGGGTCTGCAGATTTCTCTTTGGTGACACGGATCTGGCAAAGTCGAAATTGATTAAAGGAGAATGGCGGGTGGGAGAGAGGGAGCGGCGAAGGGCGAGTGGAAGAACAGGGGCACTGGATCTACTCTTTGTAGAAGCCATTGATTGCCTTTGCTAGTGAGTGTGCCAAATCGAGTAGAGGTGATTGCCTCAATATATAGCCCACTGCAAACCAGGGGCGAATGTCACATTGCAGCAGTTTACAGGTTTCACGCTGCTTTCTTGGTTTCGTCCCCTTTCAATTCTGGGTTTCGCGGGACACCTGTTACCTCACGTGTCATTTCAGAAATTTATAATGGTTATCCATTCACCATTACTCTTTACTTTTAAAAGACAATAAATATCCTTCGACAAAATTTCTGGTATTATCTTTAAAAAGCAAATCTGATTTACCTCGCTTTTAGTGTTGCCTCATATGGCGGCCGGTTAGAAACAGATTTTAGTATCGCCCGAGGATTCGACGATTCAATATGACAAACGATGAGGTGTTGTTAAAGCAGCCTATTATCCTGCTCCACCCGGCAACATCAGTATTAATAATTACAAATCACTATTGACATCGATTCTTTCCAATACTCTTCACAACTCACTACTATAACGATGGAGCTTGGCAAGTGCCTTTCAAGCTTTACTTCTAGGTGGATTTGTAAGGATTTAGATTTATGGGAAAAATAGATGAATCTAAAGTATAAGGACATAGCAATAAGTGTAAATTTATGTATAGTTGATACTTGTCTTTTTGAGTTATACGATTTTTTGAATGCATTATGGTAATGTATAATTAGATGGGTTCACATATTATGATTCTTCAATCTCATATCTATTACAGTTTATAATCAAGTTAATTATAAGAAGAAATTAAAAGTCAAAAGAAAAGTTAGATAATAACCATGATTTTTAGTAGAAATAAATCATAGTCAAAGGAAGACACATTTTTTAAACTAAACTCATTTTATTGTCTCAATTAGATTGTTGCATTATGATCAAAGAAGTAAAGCCCTAACACTAATTGCAAGGATAGGGATAAGATATTGAATTACTATCAATGAAAAAAATTTAAAGACCTTAAATTCAATATTAATTATAGAAATAATTAATGTTAAGGAATTGACATATAAGTTTATTAATCTCTTGGAAAATAAATGAAACCATAATTCACTTAATCATTGTCCATTTAGACGAGGCTCTAAGAGACTAGGGATTAGGGCCATAAGTCCTCCAAATGTCATTAGGTACATTATCACGTTCATTGTATGGTATTTTTGTCAATACAATAATCATCACATGTTTCATATCATGTATTTTATTATCAACCTCTAAGATGAATTATGGAATCAATAAACTATTGTTGTACTTACTGTTTAGAAGTTTTGCTTCTTTTGATTTTTTAGGCTTATTTTAGGTATTTTGATTTAAAATATAAATATAAGTTTATAGCCACCCCCTATTATCCTCAAAATAGGAAATTTTTACCATCTCCCAAACCTATTTAAGCATACCCTGAACCCCAAAACTTGGAGAAAAACTACTTATATTTAAATACCTTAATTTTTTTTACTTTCCACAACCATGCTTTTGTAGATCATAACAATATATACTATTAAAAATTAATAAATCATATAGGTAATGATGGTGCACTATTACTTTGAAAAATAGTGGCATACATGTTAAACTAAGATGCAACGAGATCAAAGAGGACATATAAATGTTCATCTATTTTATGTGCATTTACACATACATTTGAATTATTTGATTGTTATTTTGAATTTTTGAAAAGTATATTCTTCTTTTCAATCTTATGTCAATGCTTTGAAATCTTTAACTATATTGGTATCTAAGAACCTCACATTTGTTTTAGTAGTTACATATGAATCCAATGAAGAACTCAATCATTTCTTAGTTTTGCAAAATGGACATAATGAGGTAAATTTCTAGAAAAGTAATACATAAACCCCTAATTTTCTAATGTTAGTTTGAATGGACTAACTGTGTATCCTATAATAGAGAATGGAAATAAAAGACCAATTGGTGGAAAAATTCATCCACATTAATTATTCTTAGTTGTAAATTAACCAAATAAATGATTAAATGGTTGTAATGGGAAAATAATGGTACAAGAGAAATAATTTTAATATTTTTAGTATGTGTATTTTGTTGGTGTGAACATGGGTTTTCCCTATCTGGTTTATCCTTTGTAGTGTGAACAAGGCACATTATCTAATTCCTAGTTAGGCCCTATTCACACATGTTCACACAGTAAGTTTACTTAGTGAGTTGGAAATCTTTTTAGAAGTCTCTTTTTGACATGTTATCTTATCTTATCCCCTAGTTGTCACATGGCATAGGATTAAGACGCTTGTCATCATCCTAGTTAGTCCTACCTCTCAAATTTTCCTATATAAGCAAGGTATCATATATACATTTGTATTGCATTGTATTGAATATTGCATAGATATGCATGTATCATTGATCACATTTGATCTAATATATTTTGCATTCATTATAGAAAATTTATGTTCTTACTTTTCTCTCTTGTAGAAGGTTATTTTGATTTTGTAGGTGATCTCAATAACTTGAGTCCTTGAATGAATCTAACACATTTTACAAAACTTAGTTGTAGATTCACTTTCAAATCTTACAATTTTAATAAAAAAAAACATTAAACTCTACCCCTAGACCATAGCATACTTACATCAATATCAAGCACAAGCACAAAAATAAAGAAATGAGATACACAATTTTTTTCGATACACAACATAGGCAATTTCGTTCAAATATTTATATGGAAAAATTTAATCCAAATTATAGTTAGATGTAGCTATCTTGTATTAATAAATGGCATTCAGAAGTCATCAAAATTCAAGAACCATCTTGAAGGATTAACATGATTTTATAAGACTTTGATGTGGAAAATATATTCATGTTGTTCAATCTTATTAGAACATAAAGAAATATTTGTAAAATATTTAATAATTGAACTATAATATTATTCGCATTAAATGATTATGGTCAAATTAGATAAATCATTGGGATATAATAAAAAATTGTTGAAGGATGGCATTCGCGTGCTCTGCAAGCTGAGCTAGGGCATCTGTACCCTAGCTCTTTCTCTGTGTTCTGCTCGAGTCTGTGTTGTGGGGCTTTTTGCTGCATTCGGGGTCAGTGGAGGTGGGGTTTCAATCTGTTAAACTTGTGTTTCTTTTTCCTTTGCTGGCGATTACTGTGTGGGGGTTCGTGCTTTCCCTTGGGGTTTTTCCATTTAGTCCAATCGCGATATGGGGGTTTGCATGCCTACTGGGGATTTTGTTTATTGCTATGTCGTGTGGGGAAACATCTGGGGTTAGCTCCAAATTGGATTTCCATTTAGCATCTGGTTTGAAGCCTACAGTGCATGGTGTGAATGTTTTTGATAATACATTGTTTTCACCAGAGATGGAGATGAATGATCTAGGGCTGGTTAGTGGTCCCTGCATAACGAAGATTAATGGGTGTTTGGAAAGATGCAAAGAGAGACCGAAATTGGTTATCCCAATGGAGTTGCTTGCAAATGATATTGAATACTATTCGAGGCACTCCTTTTATTGCAAGTTCATGGATTTGAGAGTTTTGCTACAATTTTTGGAATCCTAGGCTCAACGAACATGGATACCAAAGGGAGAGATGGAGATTAGGCTCCTTGTGAACAACTATTTTATGGTATCATTTGATTGCATGGTAGATCGGAATAAGGTCTTTGAGGGTGGTCCCTATTTTTATAACCAGGAGGGATTGTTTATCAAGCCATGGCATGCGGGCTTCAACCTGACCAAGGCACTACCAAGTTGGATTCCGGTTTGGGTTCGATTGTCGTGGTTCCCGGTTGAGTGTTGGTGGGATGATGTGTTGCTTTTGGTGGCTTCAATGCTCGGTAAACCTGTTGGGTCTTCTCAGCAGACGTAGTTTAAGAAGGTAATGACTTTTGCCTGTATCTGTGGTGAAATTGATCTAAGAAAGCCATTGTTAGATTCTGTAGAAGTATGTGCTGGATCTTATACTTGAGTGCAACAACTAGATTATGAAACCCTACCTTTTTGATGTCGTCTCTATCATGAATACAGTCACTTACAGTGGAGATTCCCTAGGGATAGGCCCGTGGAACCCCAACCTTATTAGCCTTCTCGTAATCCACCTAGGTCTAATAAGGGGAAGGAGCCTATTCCGGGTGATGGTAATGGTGATGATGGTTATGTCCCTGTCAAGGCTCGTAATAGGAATCGGGGGCAAAAGCGGACCTTGAGGGAGAGGCAGGATGATGACACCTTCAATAGGTTTAAGGTACTGGATGATCTCAGCCAACAAGAAGTGAATTCGGGGCTGCTAAACCTAAATTAGGGTACTTTGGGTTCAAGTCAGGATGGTCCTTCTTTGGAGGCTATGCAGGTTGTGCAAGAGGATGGTGTTGGGCAGATGGAGGTAGATCAACAGTTGCCTATTCAGGTTGAATTGGATTCTACTCTTGGAGCTACGAAGAGTGGTCGAGGTGGTTCCCCGTTGCCCCTGAAATATGGTACAAATGTGGGTAAGAGCCCTTTGTCTTCTTCTCGCTTGGGTATTCTGCAAAAGGAACTGAAGAAAGGGGTTGGTGAGAAAACTTCCAAGCTAGGCAGGAAAAAGGATATGGATAAGATTAAATTAACTGGGGAAACTTTGGTGGAGTCAGGGTCAGTCAAGACTCTTGATTCACATTTTTCAGGCCCTAAAAAATGATTGTTCTCTCATGGAATATAAGGGGCTTGAACAATGGCCCTAGACAAAAAGTTGTTCGTGATTTGGTTAGGAATCATTCTCTGGATGTTCTTTTTCTTTAGGAGACCAAGTTATCTGTGAAAAATATGTTGGATATGGTACCTAGGTTGTGGAAATGTGGTGAATGCCAGTGTGTGGGGGCTCTTGGTGCTTCCGAGGGGGTGGCTCTCTTCTGGAACCCTCAAAATATTTTCCCTCTTTGGTGGATGTCCTCTTTAGATCCTCTATGTCCCTGGTCGCCTCTTGTTATGAGACTGGTGAGTGTATTCTCCTCTCTAATGTGTATGCTCCTGTTGAGTTCCAGGGTAAGCAACTTCTTTGGTCCCATCTCCGTTTTGTTCATAGCTTAGCTCCTTTCCATCTGTGGGTTTTGGCTGGTGATTTTAATGCTATAATTGATTTGTCTGAGAAAAAAGGTGGAATTGCTAGGTTGGAGCCTTCTGCTCTGTTACTCAGGGATAGCATTTCAAATTTAAATATTTTTAATGTTCAGCCTAATAATGGTCAGTTCACCTAGAACAATAGGAGAATTGGTGAGAATTATGTTGCTGAGAGGCTTGATCGATTCTTGGTTTCCTGTTATTGGGTTGGAGACTTGTGGTCTACTAGATCTGAAATTCTTGACTGGAGAGGTTCTGATCATTAGCCTATTAAGCTTAGTATTATATATGCTCGGACGCCTCGTTCTCCCTCCTTCAAGTTTCAGCTTATGTGGTTATAGGATTCTACTCTTCGTGAGCACGTGGCTGAGTGGTGGAGGATTGGAAGACCAGCTTAAAAGGTGGAATCGACGATATTTTGGTAATATCTTTCTTGCTAAGGTCGCTGCTCAGGAGGAGTTGAATAATATTATGCAGTTGATTCATGAGAATGGGGCCTCTGAGGATCTTCTGAGGAAGGAGGCTAGGACTTTGAAAGTGGTTGAGGAATTTGAATTGAGGGAAGAGATCTATTGGAAGCAAAAGGCCCTGGTTGAATGGTTTCAGGAAGGTGATAAAACCACTGCCTTCTTCAATTCTGTGAAAGATAGGAGGCATGGTAATTCCATTCCTGTTCTAGTGAATGATAGGGGAGAACGTCTTGCCTCGCACCAAGAAGTCTCTACTGAGGCTTCTCAGTACTTTGCTGCCTTATTCAGGGAGGATTCACAGGGGGGCTCTATTGAGGAAGCACAGGTTCTTTCTTGTTTTCCTCAGTTGGTCTCCAGG
Source organism: Sequoia sempervirens (assembly GCA_007258455.2). Classification (NCBI taxonomy): domain Eukaryota; kingdom Viridiplantae; phylum Streptophyta; class Pinopsida; order Cupressales; family Cupressaceae; genus Sequoia; species Sequoia sempervirens. Next base: position 19,631 of record VDFB02130474.1, read on the forward strand.
GAGGCAAATGAGTCTCTGATGAAAGAGATTTCTCTTGCTGAGCTAGAGGGTATTATGTTTTAGATGAAGAGGGGTAAAGCTACTGGCCCCAATGGTTTCCCGATTGAGTTTTACCAAGAATTTTGGGATATCATAAAGTTGGATCTTTTGGCGGTTGTCCTTGAGTCTCAAAGGAATAAGCAAATGCTTTGTGATTTGAATTCCACTTTCCTTGCTCTCATCCCCAAGTGTGAAGGGACTAATAGGTTAGCTCAGTTCTGGCCTATCTCTCTTTGTAATGTGGCATATAAAATCATTTCAAAGTTAATGGCTGAGAGGTTGAAGAAGTGGCTTAAAGTGTTGAATTCGGAGGAGCAGAGTGGTTTTGTGGCGGGTTGACAAATTTTAGATAGGTTGTCATTGCTTCGAAGACCATCCACTCCATGGACAGCTCCAAGGAGAAGGCAATGTTCATTAAGCTGGATATGGCTAAGGCCTATGATAGGGTTAGATGGTCTTTCCTATGGAAGGTCCTTATGTCTTTTGGTTTTGGTGAGGAGTGGATCCAATGGGTCATGAGTTGTGTCACGTCTGTTTCCTTCTCGATTTTGATAAATGGAGATCATTCAAAACTTTTTGGCGCCTCTAGGGGTTTGTGCCAAGGGGATCCCCTTTCTCCGTATCTTTTTCTACTTCTTGTGGAAGGTCTTGGGCGTTTTTTGAAAAGAAATGTGGAGCTTGGCAACATTCAAGGTTGGCATTGGGGTGGAGATTTTCCTCCGCAATCCCATTTGCAATTTGTTGATGATACTACTTTGATGGGTTTGGCTATTGTTAAAGAAGCTACTAATTTGAGGTAGGTGTTGGACTTGTATCTTGTTGCTTCGGGGCAATTGATTAATGAGGAGAAATCATCCATTTTCTTCTTCAATACAACGGCCCCTATACGAAGGAGAATAGCTAATATCTTGAGGTTTTAGATAGGGGCTCTCCCTTTGACGTATTTGGGTATCCCAATTTCTATTCGCCGACTTCCCAAGGGTTCTTGGAAAAATGTTATTGATAAGCTCCATGCAAAAGTTAATCATTGGGCCCATAGATGGTTATCTTTTGTGGGGCAGGTTCAACTTCTCAAGGTGGTGGTGCAGGCTCTCCCTACCTACAGATGTATGCGTCATGTGGCTCCGATGGGTTTTCTTAGGGAAATGGATTCTCTTGAAAGGCAATTCTTATGGGCTGGAAGTTTGTTGTCTTCCAAGTGGAGTCTAGTCAAGTGGGATGTTGTGTGTAGTCTGAAGCAATTTGGTGGTCTTGGTCTTCGACAGTCTATGTTGTCTGGAGAGGTTGTGGCTACTAAGTTATTATAGAGATGGTGTGTGGAGCAGGATCAGCTATGGGCCAGGATTTTATCTCATAAGTATTTCGTTGGGATTCCTCGACATGATCTCCCTCGTTACCCTCTTGAGGGGAAAGGCTTAGTGATTTGGAATACTCTTCAGAAGGGTGCAAAACTCATCAAAGAAGGTTTATTTTGGATTTGTAGATGGGGCACTGAAGCTCTTTTCTAGTCGGATTCTTGGGATGGCTTCCCTCCACTTACTTCTCAATTCCCCAATCTCCTTCCTTTGTGTTAGAGATTTCTTGTGGTTGGCTAGTCTAGGGTGAGTGACTTCAAGTCTGTCTCTTCTTTTTGGTTAGTTGGAGGTGGCTCATTGGAAGGATCTGACGAAGTGGCCAGACTCAAGGGACTTGGGGAAGAAAGTGTTGAGCTTCATAAGATTCTTTGTAGTAGGAGTTGTAGTTCTCTCTTGGAAGATGATATTCTTGTTTGGACCCATAATCCTAAGGGGAGTTATTCTCTTGCTTTTGGTTATCAGGTGTTATTGGCTCAGAAGCTTGCTGGAGCAGAGGTTCACTGGTGGAAAAGGGTGTGGAATAAGTTCTCATGGCCAAAATGCAACTACTTTACTTGGAATTTGGCATGGAATAGGTGCTTGACTTGGGATAGCATTCATAAACGAGGATTCCAGGGACCTTCAGTTTTTGTTTTGTGTGGGAGAGAGGAAGAAGATTCTTCGCATTTGTTTTTTCAGTGCCCCTTTGTTGTGCAGCTCTGGCACTGGTGGTGGGAGGTGTGGAAGCTTCCTTGCATTCATGCTTGCTCTTTAGTTGAATTTTGGGATAGTCTGGGAAGACCTCCTTCTATGACATCCTTTTTGCAGGATGTTTGGTATGCGGGCCCTACATTTTTGCTTTGGCAGATTTGGCTGGAGCAAAGAAGTTGTTGGGTTGGCAAGTGTGGTTGCGTACGTTAGGAATGGTGCAGGAGTCGGTTGAGGCTAAGAGTGATGTGTTTCTCCCCTTAGAGAGAGGTGATGCTGAGTTGGTGGAAAGACTGGGTCTTCAAGAAATTCACTCTTCTGTTGTCCGGTCAAGGAATGGCAGGTATGGGAAACAGAGAGTTGAACGGGTTGGTAGGTGGTTACCTCCTCCAAATGGATTTTTAAAGATTAATACAGATGGATCTTCTAGGGGAAATCTTGGGCCTGCTGGGATTGGTGGGGTTGGCAAGGACTCTGCTAGGTTGGTGATTTTTTTGTTCTCTATTCATGAGGGGGTGAAGACTGTTAACCTCATGGAGGGGCTGGCGATTCTTTATGCCATCGAGAAGGCCCTTGCTCTGGGATGGAGAAAGGTTATATGTGAAGCTAATTCACAGGTCTTGATTAATTTGCTGAATGAGCGAAAGATTTCTGATATAAATTGGCAGTTGGCTTCGGTGGTTCAATGGATTCTTCACGTTAGTTCTCGGATGGAAGTTGCTTCCTTTGTTCACATCCCAAGGGAGTGGAATCGTGCTGCTGACTGCCTAGCCAAATGGGCCTCTGAGCATGATAGCGGTTGGAAGGTTGAGGATTGGGATCAGGTTTCCCCTGAGTTGCATCAGGATGTGGATCAATTCTTTAAGGAGGATAGGGGGATACATGGGGATAGTTGATTTTGGTTTTTGCTGATGTTTTCGAGGGCTAGGTCCCTTGGTAAATTTTATTGTAATGTTGTTTTCTGATTTCCAATAAATTTTTTACCCCTTTCTTTTAAAATAAAATAAAATAGATAAATCATTGTGTGAAATCTCATTTTTTCCTTTTGGAATGCTTCTCTTTGAGATACTTGTAGTATGCCTAAATTATAAGTATTTTTAGATCTCCATAATCTTGTGAGTAACTCAACAATTGGTTTCTTAATCAATTTTAATTGATGAATGGACAAAGATTCTATGCTAAGCTTTAGTGTTATGAATCATTAATAGGAAAGTATGAAGTAGGTGAAAACAACTTGTAATGTGCCTTTCTTTTTATTTGAAAATTTCTAATTTTCTATATAGAAGTTGTAGTCTAGTAATTATGAAAAATCATAAATTGCTTCCAACATTAGCATTACAACTCATTTTTCTTCTTTCTTTATATGACCAAATCTTATAAAAATGTTTTTTAAGGCCATCTTAAGTGAATCTCTTAAATTATCTAATAAAGAACAAAATATTTAAAGAATAATATGTAATGCAATGAAATGTGTCAATAAATTATTATATGAATCATTTTTCCTACTCTAGTTTAGTTTAGTGTAGTGTAATTTAAACAAATCTATCATTTGTAATAAAAAAATGTTGTTAGGCATCAACATTTCAATTTTATTCAAATACAATTTAAGATAACACCACTTATAAGAAGAGTGTTTTATCTAACATATATCTTGGTGAAATTCTTGAAAGAAGCAAAATATAGTTAAATGGAAAGCACCAAAAGTATCCTTAAGCTTTAATATATTTATTGTAGGAAAGAATTGTTTCTCTATCCTACACTGTGCTCTCAACTTATAGATTACCATAAATTCTTCTTTTCCAATCTAATCAAATTAAATACACTAAATCTAAAAATAACTCTTTTATATCTTATATGGAAAAATAAATGTATATATATACACTAAATTTTATCTCTAATCTTTACAAAATATTTATAATGAAATTAAGAAAAATGAACTTAAATTCCTTTCTATGCCATATTTATTAATCTTAGTAGCAAGACAAAGGATAAACTGGTTCCAAATAAACCATTTGAAAATACCATGAAAATTTGAATGCTAAAGATATGAAATTCTTTAGCCATAACCTACATTATCCTTAATGTATAAGGATTTAAGAAAAGCACCACAATTATGGTTCTGTGCCTCCTCCCAATGGATGTCACCTTGAAATCTTAAACCACCACAAAACCAAAATTGAAAATTAAGGCACAGATCTAGTGTTTTATCTCTCAAAGAAACTATCTCTAAGCTGAGAATAGCCTACAGTCATTGTATTCCACATCTTTTTATCTCATTCATTTTGCAGAAAGTTATTTGTGTATCCTCAATATTATCACATTTTCCATATAAAGGGACAAGAGCATTGCCAACAAAGACATTACACTCCAACCCACTTCTGATAACTCTGGCATGAATTTGTTTGCCTTGTCGCTTAGACGCCTATATACTGTAACTGCTTAGAACACTGGAAAAAGTATATTGATTCGTCATAATTTTTGTTCTTTCCATATGGCGAACAAATCTAAACCTTCAGGCATGGCCATATTGAGAATACCATGCAATCAAAGAATATGTATTTGTAATGAACAAAATCTTTCTAAAATAATGTGGGAAAGGATTCGAACTCATATCTCACCAGATGACGATGGCATCTCTATAAATGTCACCGTGGGGAAGATAGCCTACTTTCTAGTACATTCCATTTTCATTATGGAAGTGGCCAACTTAGTTTCATTTGAATCACCTTCAAAATCACATATTTCCATTTATACATGTCTCTTTGTTTATAATGATGCATCTTTATATTACAATTTGTTACTTGGTCACATAAATGAATACATAATATAATGCATGACAAATATTTAGTAATTTAATTTTTTAATTTTAATTTTTGAATGATGAAAATAATAATAAACAATACATTTGATAGCACTAACATATTTAATTGAATTTACATTGTGAGAGCTCCATTTATATTTAAAAAAGAATTAAGAAGAAAATATCAAGAAAGAACATAAAATGCATCACATTAAATTTTCCTAATCCTAATCTTATCCAGATGAATAAATATATAAATAATAAACACCTTTTCATATTACTAGTCCTATCTAGATGAACAAATTCATAAATAATAAACTTGACACATTTTTATAGCCCTATTAAATCTAGATAAAAATATAATTAAATTTACAACTAGACCAACAGGGTGTACACGTAGGAGAATTTGTGCAAAGAAAAAAATACCATGAAAATCAAAGAAATAGAAGAGAGAACACGAGGTTTAATGCTTGTGAAGTGTATTAGCAATTAAAAATTATATTTTTTACTTTAGATATTATTTGTGATTTCAAAATTATTAATGTTGATTTTCATTTCTAAAATACCCTCCAAAATAAGTCATGGAAAAAGTGATGGACACACCAAAAAGACAATGCATGAGTATTTGATTAAATTTTAATGAATGTTATAATTCTCAAGAAAAACATACTAATTTGACACCATCTTTAATCATTGAACCCAAACCTTAAATCTAAGTATCAAATTTATCAAATGAAATAAAATAAAAATTGAATTATTTAAATAATATCATAAATATGTGAGCTATTCAAAATCAACTCTTAGAACTAAATTGTTTCCTCTAAATTGTTTCCTCTAAGAGGGACCACATATAAGGAAAAAGAAAGAAAAAGTATTTTCTAAGGTTTTGTAGTCAATGTCAACATATAACATACATTTAAGGAAGACTTGTGTGGTGAAAATGGAAAATAAGTAAAAGAACTTTACACCTAAGGATTATAGATATAGTGTAAAAATTACAACTAATAGTCCATGGATTAAAATCAATGTACCAACATAAACAAATAGTATGTATTAATTTCAATGTACTAATTGTTGTTTACTATGAGACCTACTCCCACACATAAAACAAATAGTACATATTAATTTTCACCTACTAATTGTCTACTATGGGACCTACTTCCACACATAAAACAAATGGTACATATTAATTTGAAGACTCAACATGCAAATTGTTTATAATAGGACCCACTCCTGCCTATAAACAATCAGTATGTTGAGTCCAGCATAAATTGTTGAAACTTTCCATATAAAACAGAAGAAAACATTACCAACATTTTAAAGACGGTTCCTACTATAAAATTTTGATATATATGTTAAAAAACATTGGGTTTTCAAACCGTAATTTTAATGAAATTTTGCTAGTAAAATCCCGATGAAAGAAACTTGGACAGAAAGATCGATGCACAACAAACATCGCAAACAAGTAGTCTACATATAATCTATTGACCTGCGCATACCTTGATCAAACAGCTCAGGCGGATTGCAAACGGAATTCTGTAACAGGAAGGTTACTTTTTTGTTCACTTGCTTGCAGGCCGAAGATTAAATAAACAAAATTCTGAGCAGGTGGCTTAACGTTCATTTGTTCACTAATTATAACACCCATATCGATCACAAAATTAGTTATACATATGCATAACTGAAAATCCTGACAGCCGCAGGAAATGGAGTTTGGGAGTGAATATTAGGATTATACGCTTTACAAAAAAATTGTCTTTTTCAAATTCTCTTTTCCTCTCGGGGGACGCTTTGGCTTCTCTGAATGGCGATGCAATTCGCTGGTCTGTTACAATAGAGTCTTGAGGATTTGTATCAGTTTACTCTAGTAATGTGACGAAACCCTTAGCAGAACATTGAAAGACAGCGCGCCGCTGTGCTGCTGTGGCGTTGTCCTCTACCGAGCAAAACGTGAGTTGTGTAGAGCAGGCAACGACGGGGCCTTTAGGGAGCTGCCACGTCTTCTGCCGTGGTCATGTGGCAGAGCCTGCTCGGCTGCTGGTGAAACGACCTTCTCCTTCGTACTTGATGAGAGGAGGGACGAATGAGCGCAGTGAGCGCTCTCTTCATCCATTCTTGTCCTTCCACGCTGCCAATTCTCACCAGCGAGTTCTTCATGGCCGATCTCCGCATGCGCAGCTGAGAATTCGAAGGCGTGGAGGAAGCGAAATTCCTATGGAGACTGCTACGGAACGCACCTGGGTGATTGCTGGGCGAGCATAGGCACATCTTCCTCGCTGGAGCAGACGAAACGGCCGATCTCTGCCCGGCCTTGGGCCCAACGGCACGGACCGGTGAGCGGGCCTGCTGATTTCTGTTTGGCGACACGGATCTGGCTAAGTCGAAACCGATTAAAGGTGAATGGCGGGCGGGAGAGAGAGAGCGGTGGAGGGCGAGGGGCAGAACAGGGGCACTGCATCTAGTCTTTGTAGAAGCCATTGATTGCCTTTGGTATCAAACCGAGGAGAGGTGATTGCCGCAATATATAGCCCACTGCGAAGCAGGGGCGAATCTCAGTTTCAGCGATTTAGAGGCTTCCCGTCCACTTTCTTGGTTTCGTGTCAATTCTGTGTATTCTAGACTTGGCGGGCCCAGGTTATTTAATCTAGTACCTGAGGTTGTGCCATCTGTTAGGCTACCCTGCGCGTCACTTAAATTTTTTATAATGTTTATTTGGGCACACGGCTATTAAACGGTGACCGGTCGGAAACAGATTTTAAGTATCACGTCGATTTCGGCGATTCTTCCAGATAATACTGTGCTCTAGACAAATAATGACGTGTTATTAACGCAAAACTATGCATTATTGCCCATGATCCCTCTTCTCCTGCCCGAACTGACAGTGACTCACAATTCACTACTATAACGATAAAGAAAGGCAAGTTTCTTTCAAGTTCCAACCTGTACTTTACTACAGGTGAATTTGTATGGATTTCGGGCGTGGATTTATGTGATAAATAAATGGATTTAAATATAAGGATAAGGTAGTATATGGTACATGTTTATCTTTAATGGATTTTAAATCAGAAGGGTAAAGGTGGGATTTGTACAATCTTTGATTATGAGATTTAGGCTTTGAAAGAGTGTGTACATAGGAATGAGAGTGAATATATAGCGACAAAAAATTTGAATGTGGTGAATGTAGAATAGTATTTAAAAATATAGAAATAGGATAAAGGGGTAAATGTATGAAGATATGTGTTAGGAGTAGGTGCATAAGATAGGGTAAGGGACCCAACAATATAATAAATTATGACATGTTTCAATATGTATATGATTGAAAGTCATTTCTTTAAATGAACAAAAAGTTAAATGGACAATGAAATGTGAGTATGCAATTTTCACCATTATAAGGAGTAAAGAAATAAAATACTTCTCTACATAAATTCTAGGGAAAATTGATTGATTCACATTGAATAATCATCTAACTTGAAATATAAAGTTGGAAATTGATCATGATATTGAAATAAAGATACACAATTTCAATAAACATGATCCTACAATAAATGTATACAATTTAAATATATAAATCTAGTTTAAAATTTTATTTTCTAAATTATCTATATGAAACTTATATTTCTAATTGCATTACAATTATTTGAAAACAATGGATACATTATGTAAAAAGTCAAATAAAATAATGCATTAATTTATGAAATTATTGAATGTATAATGTTCAACCAATAAAATTATAAATACATATATGTACCTATTAGCCATTCAATAATAATTTTAAGCAATATTACTTATTAAAATTTGAAATTTAATTTCTTTTATTTATTATTATGATAAATTAATGTTTTCTTTAATATTCATTATTATCTTTTCATTGAATTTTTTATATAAAAAGATAAAAATAAATATATTTTGAATATGAAAAAATTAGTTATAAAATACTATGTCAAAATTTTGTGAATATGCTTAGTGAGCATGGCTCGAATATGCTTAGTGAACATGGCTCTATGATATAACAATGCATTATATCAAAGAAATTCTTAAATAGTAGAAAAATAATTCAATTCTATAACACAAGTAAACACTATGAAATCAAATATTTATATCACTAATAATAAATGAATTATAATCATAAAAAATAAAAAATAAAAAATCATGCAGTTGAATAGTCAAAGTGTATTTAGAGTATGGGTATGCATAGTTTTTCATAACAACATATAATGAGGAGTGTAGATCAACCTCATTCTAAAAGGGAAAAGAATTAACACTGCAGACATCTAAATTTAATCACTCACATATGATTAAATTTACTCCCTTTTCGTCTATCATATTAAATATTAAGTTATTAAATTAATATTACACATTTTGTCTCATATCTGTAAAGTATTTAATTTAATAATTAAAATGCTTTATCTTTCACCTTCTTCCTCTCTAAATTAAATAAATACACCAATTTATTTAATTTAGTCATTTTTTACCCTTTTGATTTAAAATCAATTTAAAATTATTCTTGTCACATCCTCCATGATCTTGCTCTAATCTGAATTAATTTAATTAATTCATAATTATGATGTGCATCCTCTTAATCAAAGATTAATATCACATCCTCCTACATTTGCCACTTGCCTCTAATCTTCCATTAATTATTCTAATCCAATATTTGCACAACCTTAACCAAGGTCATTAGCCATATTTAGCACCACCTTTTTAGTCAACCTTTGCATTTACCTCTTTTTAGCATTGACCCTCTTTCCCATGTGAATTTTTAATTCACATTTATTTATCCTAGATTCTATGGCTTCTAGAACTTTGGACTTGTCACATCATCCACATGTGACCAAGTCCCACCTTTTTGAGCTCACCTTTTATCCTTTAGACTCTCCTAAGAATTAATTTTTAATTCACATTTATATTTTCAACCACCTCTCCTTTTCCCATGGAGATTTTTGAGGAATTCCAAAATTCCTCAAATGTCCCTTTCATTCTCACTTGGGGACAAGGAATCCCTTTTTGAGGAAATCTTCTCACTCCCCAAGGTGCTTGGAAGGTACTTGTCCTTCCTCCACCTCATGTACCTTTTGGCCACCTCACTTACACCTCATCTCCCCTTAGCCACCTCACCATCCACATGTCAAGATGTGAGGGCTTGTGAGTTCTCAACTCACCATAGTCCTTCATCTTGACCTTATTGGATGAATCTTGACTGTTGAATTCTCTAGAGAATTCAAATTCTCCTATAAATACCCCCTCCTCAAGGGCATTTTCAACACTTTTTGATTTGAGCAACCTTATCTGCCAATTTGCATTCTCAAGCACTTGCTATCATTTAGCCATCCAATTTGATCATCTTGCACATTCAATCTTACATCTAGCTACATCAAAAGCCATCCAAGGAGCATAAAAATTCATCTAAATCAAGGGCCAACCAAGGAGTCTCCAACAGTAAGGAAGGTATAATCGATTTACGTTTGTATTTCATCTATTTTCCTTGTTTTATCACTCTTTAGGCTAATCATTGAAGTGTTCTTAGTATTTTTCCACTTGCATTTTTAGTTATTTTGCACATTAGAGTAGGGTAAAATTCCAAGGTACACAAACAATATATTGATCCCAATAAAAAATCTAAAATTACATAACATGTCCTTACAACTTAGCCTGTAATTAGCATGTAATTCATTCAATTTTAAAATTTCAGCTCAAATTGTAATTACAAAATTTTATAGACCCCTCTATTCTCCCACTCTAATAGAATAACAACCAACAACAATGAAAAAAAATATAATCATGACCAAATTAATAGTGGCATGCTACCATATATTTCGAACATCTAATTTTTAGATATATATTTGTCAGATGATTCATGAAATTGAAATACTTTTAAAGATAATCAATTATACCAAAATACTTTATATTGTTTCATGCATATGAGAATACAATGTATTAAGCTAAAAAATATTTGTATATAAAAAATGACATTTTATCAAATAAAGCTTACAATCTTATCATGTACACAAACAAAAAACAAATAGTTAGTGATATGATCATAATAGTACTGAAAAAATATGTGCATATGAGTTTAATTTTTGCTTCTCTAGATTAAAATCTTCATACCTCATTGAGTCCATTAACTATTGTGGTAATACACAATTAGATTGAAGAATTCCAAATACTCCAGAAATTGAGATTCTTCATAATTAGATCCATCATAGTTTATAACTAAGTTAATTATAAGGATCAATTGAAAATTAAACCAAAAGAAAGGCTAGGAAATAGCCATGATGCCTAGTAGTAATAAGTCATAATTGTACGTAGATGGACTTTTCAAATTGAACTCATTTTGTTGCTTTGTTTAGGATACAACACTAGATGATAAAAAAACAAATCCCTAACACTATCATTATTCTAGGGTTATGGGGTGATCCCATAATAGCGTGTCCCACTTTTTGGTCTATCTGATGATGCTTAAAATCAACATTTTTCAATTTTGTGTCAATTATAAGGAATGGTCAAGAATTTAAGGATGGTGAAAGCTAATGAATTACATAAAATTTTCTATCTAGATTCAAGCCATATTTTTTAAAAATATTAAAGAATTATTTATATCACTTTTTTTCTTTTTATTTTTCAATTCTATTTTTTTTACTATTTTCAATTGAGTGATATTATTCCATAATGCATAACTTTCACTAAAAATATTTATTTTTATAATTATTAGAATTAGATCATTACCTCTAATGTTTGGTGCATGGATTTTTTTTTATAATTTTTTATTAAATATTTTATTTATTATTAATTTTTGAATTAGTACTAATAAAAAATTTAGACCTAAATTATTCTATAAAAAAATTCTCTTGGCATATTTTTCAAAATTAAACTTATATTTTTCATTGAAACAAGGACATACATGTGGAGAGTCTTGTTTTTTGAGTTTTTTTTATTAATGTTTGTTATTGTTCCTAGTGTCTTAAATAAATATCATTATTTCTTTGTAATGGACCTCCATTCATTATATTATTTTTTAAATACAATATCTAATATCATTTTTGTGAAGCTAATATTAAGGGATACATACTCACAAAATGGTATTTCCAAGTGGCTTCATTTGATCTCCTTAAAGGTGAAGCAAAATTATTTTTTTATTATCATTTTGATAGGTGTTGAGGAGATTCCACTGAGAGTTTGATTTAAGCCTAGGGGTTCTATCCGAGGGGCATTGATATAAATTCCTTCAATTAAACCCTTTTATATAACCCATTAAGGTTTAAATCATTATTTAAAAAAATATATATGTAATTTTAGGAAAAAATATGAGATATATCTTATAAGTGGGACACACTATTGTGTGATCATCTAGATATAGGTTGTAAAAGAACCATAAATGAAAATATTTGAAGACATCAAATTCAATATTACTTATAAAAATAATTAATGTTAAAAGAATTGATATATAAGTTTATAAATCTGTGAGAAAATAAAGAGAGCTTTCATTGTCCAAATAGATGAGGCTCTAAGAGACCAAGGTTCAAAACTAGAAATATTTCTTATAATGTCATTAGGTACTTGAGTTATCATGTTTATTATATGAGATTGGTGTTAATATATAATATTCATCATGGTTATGATATGACTATTAGCTTATAAGGTGGATTATGGAATTAGTGAATTGTTATTATACTTAATTTTTAGAATTTATACTTATTTTAATTTGTTTATGTTATTATTAGGTATTTAGATTTAAAATAAAAATACTAATTATATATTATTTTAATAGCCACACCTTCTATCCTCAAAAAAATAAATTGTTACAATCTCCCAAACTTATATATGCATACTATCATAGCCCCATTGCTTAGTACATTTGAACCCCTTTATTAAGTTAGAACAGTAATTATAATTAAGGGTATGCTATATTTAATTATTAAATTAGTCTCTAGATAATAATTAAAATATAAACTATAAATAAGGTATATATAATAAATCAATTAAATAAGAAAAAATGAATAAACAAACAAATAAAATGAGTCAAATAACAATTAATTGTCATGTGCATATATTTTAAAAAAATTGTCAAAAATTAAAATTATATTTCTTAGTTGCGTTATTATTAGATGCATTTAAACTAAAATATGGACTTTTTAATTAGTTATAATTTGAGTTAATTAGATTAGTCAATTTACATGATTTACTTAATTATATTATTAATTGAAGTTAATTTGCATGAAAATGCATTAGTTAAACTAATTTGATTTGCATGAAATTTTTTATTTCTTAATTTGTTTTAAATTTTCCTCAACCAATAAAGGAGGTGAAGGAGGGAGATACCACCCCCTTTGGCTTAGTTTGACTCATAAAGTAACCCCCTTCACTAATTATTCATGTGGAGAAATACATTTTAATTATTTTTAAAAGTCAATTTTACTCCACTCATTAGAGTGAAACTTTTGAGAAGGTAGCTATGTAATATATTAATTTATTTTTAAAATAATATTGATAAGAAAATTAAGATAATAAATCTATACATAAAGAAGTTTGAGAAGGGGAATGGCTAGTAAATATTACCTAGTATTGAGGAGCAGGTAGAAAAATAAAAAAGAAGACTCAAGGGAGAGGATTTCAAGATTTGGGATAGGCTCAATATTAACCTCCATCAAAAGAGATTGCAATTTCTAGGTAGGAAACTTTTTTATTCTCCTTCTTTTCAAAGAAATCTATTTATATCCTATCTTTTTTATAGATTATAAACATATAATTCCTTTCTTTTCTTTGCAAATTTCTTTAGTCAAATAAAAAATAAGATCACAATATAGAGTAAATTAGTAGAACCTAGACAATTTAGTTCAATATAGATAATATCTTTTTTTGTTAAATTGATCAACAAATAAGTTCATGAAAAGGAAGACAAATTTATTATATTACAACATATTTACATTTATAAAACACTTGGAAAATTAGGAAAATTTACCTCACATTTACTTATATTTCCCTTTTAAACATAATCTAGAAAAAAATTCAGAAATAAATCATTTAACTTTCAAAAATATATGTATTTCAATTATAGACCTTCCCCTATAATTTTTATTCATATCTAGAAAATGATTTGAAATAAAATATATATACATGTGGAAATAAATTAGCAAATACTATTGTAAATGAATAATTTATATTTATTTAAAATATAGTATAACATTTATATAATATATAGGGGTTAATTATTATGAATGATTTATGTTTATTTAAAATATGTTAAAAAAAATATATACACATACAATGTATATATAATTTAAGACAATTATATCAACCAAATTTGAATAGATAGATTCACAATGAATAGTTCATGCATGCATATGTAAAATATGTCAAAATGACTAAATAATGCAAGTATAAGGTTAAGATTATTGAAAGGATTATCCTACATTTTAAGAATAAAAATGCTAAATCACAAACTTAGGAGTGACCTCACCATAACTCTAAGAACATCATAGATGATTTCATATAATAAAATATTAATGGTATAAAAAAATTTATAGATAGATATCTTAAAACATAGGGAACCCTTAGATTTTCTTATTGAAATCACTCTTAAAATAATCCTATGACCAAATTTCTTGTTTTAACACAATTTCAACACTCCCAAAGTAATGATAAGAATCAAATGATATAACCATTTATATTTCCTACAATAAATAATCATCTAATCATCCAATATTTCTAGTTGTTGACATGTGATAGTATAAATATTCTTAGTGAATCAAAAGCATAGGATGAAGTCTCAATCTATAAAATAAGTCAATGATCCACAAAATTATATTAGGGAAATATAGGAGAAGATATCAAAATGTTTTTTTTTAAATTATATTAGGGAAATATAGGAGAAGATATCAAATTTTTTTATTTTTTTTTTATAATAGTCAGTTGAATGCAATTGTGGTTAGAAGGGTAACTTTTTATTTTAAATTGAATATTAAAAAAAAAAAATCATAATTAATAGTAAATTTCTTAATTATTTTTTTAGTTTAATGATTTACAATATTTAATTATTATATAGTTTTGAAATGCAATAGAACAATATCATGAAATCAAATAAGAATATTTTTAGTTAATAAATTTTATACCATTTTAGTTAGTTTATAATTCCATAATTCATTTCCAATTATTACAATTAAATCATAGGAATATATTTAAATATCTTGTTCTTAGATTCTTTCAATTCTCTAGTTTTTTCAATTAGTATATGCTAAATATTTCAAAAGTATTTCATTTCATTGGTTTTACTTTCTATTGAAGAGATTTAAATTTATGTTTGTTAAGAATTCAGAAATTCCTTCTTTTCTAGTTTATATAGACAACCTAAAACAAGACTTGAAACAAAACCAATATCGTTTGATATCAATGGCCTCTAGCTCACATTTATAGGTAATTTTCACACTTTGAGCTACCGCACATATATCTTAATGCAACTACAACAACGACATATGTGGCATTGTCCCTAAAGATTATTAGAGAGAAATAAGAGACACCATACTGTTTAAAATTGAAAGAATGAGAATTTTTCTTTGGACCACAAATTAAAAACATAATTCAACTGAACCAAAAGATTCTAGTTTAAATCAAGAAACCCATCATGTAGTTTCATACATTCATATGATTTTATTAAAAAAGGATTTGAATTTGATCTTTTGAGAATAGAATGATCATTATTTGGTTCAAGGGTGGCACTAAGTTATTGATTAGTACTAAGAATTCTTTTGGTACACAACATAAGTAGTTGTGTTCAAAACCCAAAAATGATAGTTGAGATTTATGAAAGAATTCAACCTAGATTATAGTTAGATGTAACTATCTTGTCTTAATATATCTGGAATTCAAAAGTCATCAAGATTGTAGAACCATTTTGAAGGAGTACCATGCTTTTATGAGTCTTTGAGGTGGAGAAATATCATCTTGTTCAATCTTGTCAAATAATAAAGAAATGTTCAAAAAATATTTACCAATTGAGTCATAAGATTATTTAACTTTAATGATGATGGTCAAAGCATCATAAGATTATTTAACTTTAATGATGATGGTCAAAGCACATGAATGACCTTGTGAATTTCTTTTTCTTTTTTTTTTGTCTTTTGTAATACTTATTTGAAGATTCCTTTTCTTTATGATACTTTAGCATTCCTATATTATAAATATTTTTAAATTTTTATAATCTTATTTAACAAATTAACATAATAGATTGCTTAATCAATTTCATAAATATTTGAAATATTTAAATAACCTAAAAAATATTTGATTATTCAAATAACCTCAAAAATAATTGAAAAATACAAATTAACTCTAAAAAAAAATAGATCCTTTCTTATAAAAGAAACTCCACATATGGGGACAAAAAAGTACTGCCAAAAATTCATGTATTGAATGTTAAGACATATAAAAGAGATCCCAAAAAAGAATGAAGAAGTGAAAGAACTTTACACCTTAAGAATGTTGATATCTTATGGAAACAGTCTTATGACCATCTACAACTAGCCGGAGGAAACATTACCAACATTTTGAAGACGGTTCTGATTATATTTGAGGTTTTTAAACGTAATTTTAATGCAATTTTGTTAGCTGTTAAATCCCATTGAAAGGAACTTAGACAAATAGGCCGCTTTACTTGTGAAAAGCAAACAAACATCGCAAACAAGTGAGCTACCTTTAATTTTTTAAACGGAAAACAAATATAAATATCTATCATTGAGAGAATCACCTGCATGTCTGGCGGAATGCAACGGAGTTCTGTAACATGAAGGAAATCTTTTATTTACTTGCTTGCAGGCCGACGGTTAAATAAACGACGTTCTGAATTGAGAGTAAATATTATATACACTTTACAAACATTACTGTTTCCTTAAATTCTCCCTTACTCTTGGCGGACGTTTTAGCTTCTCAGAGGATTTGTATCAGTTTACTCTAGCTATGTCACGAAACCCTTGGCAGAACATTGAAAGACAGCGACCCTCTGCTATGGCGTTTTCCTCTACTGAGCAAAACGTGAGTTTAGCTTCTCAGAGGATTTGTATCAGTTTACTCTAGCTATGTCACGAAACCCTTGGCAGAACATTGAAAGACAGCGAGCCTCTGCTATGGCGTTTTCCTCTACTGAGCAAAACGTGAGTTGTGTAGAGCGGGCAACGGCCGGGCCTTCAGGAAACGGCCGCGTCTTTGGCTGTGGTCATATAGCGGAGCCTGCTGGGCTGCGGGTGGAACGACCTTCTCCTTCGTAGTTGATGAGAGGAGGGACGGATGAGTGCAGCGAGAGCTCTCTTCGTCCATTCTTCTCCTTCCACGCTGCCGACTCTCACCAGCGAGTTCTTCATGGCCGATCTCCGCATGTGCAGCTGAGAATTCGAAGGCGCGGAGGAAGTGCAATTCCTATGGAGATTGCAACGGAACGCGCCTGGGTGATTGCTGGGAGAGCAAACGCACATCTTCCTCGTTGGGGCGGACGGAACGGCCGCTCTTTGCACGACCATGGGCCGAACGGCACGGACCGATGAGCGGGCCTGCAGATTTCTCTTTGACGACAGACATCTGGCGAAGTCGAAACCGATTAATGGAGAATGACGGTTGGGAGAAAGGGAGCGGCGGAGAGCGAGGGGAGGAACAGGGGTGCTGGATCTAGTCTTTGCAGAAGCCATTGATTGCCTTTGGCGTCAAACCGAGGAGAGCTTATTGCCTCAATATATAGCCCACTTGGAACCAGCGACGAATGTATGTTCTCAGTTGTTTACAGGCTTCATGCCCTCTTTCGCGGATTCGTCCCCTGTCAATTCTGGGCCCGGGTTATTTCTTCTAGCACAACTCCTATACCACCTGTTGCCCTGCGTGTCACTTCATTTTTTATAATGGTTATCCACCCATTCACCATTGCCTCCTTTCGCAAAGCTTATCCATCCATTCACCATTGTCCTTTCACAAAGCTTGGCAAGTAAATAAATATAATCTCTTTTGACAATATTCTTACGCAAAATTTCTCAAAATATCTTTTTGAAGAAATCCGATTGTAAGCATATGGCTATCACAGTAAAACGCGTCAAACCCGTAGACCGACCCACTAATGGTGGCCGGTTGTGCCCTCAAAGCGGGCCAGTGGAAACTGATTGTAGTATCACCTCGGTTTGGACGGTTCTTCCAGATAATACCGCGTTCTAGACAAATAATGAGCTATTTATTAAAGCAGCCTACGGATTATTGGCCATTAGCATTTCTTATTGTAACACCTATTGGTTTTACAAATTAGTGATCTCACTTTGAATGTGCGATGGGCATGTTGATAATTATGTATTTGATGTAATATTTTATAGTGTAAAGAGGTGAAGTATTTTATTAATAGTTTTAATTGTATATAAGTGATTTTTTTTAATTTTCATAATGTCACATTTGTACTTTTATTTATTTATATAAAATATTTATATAAAAATTACACATAATTCGTATTATTTAAGGATTAAATATTGACAACTATTTCAAGTTATCAAAATTCATAAATAGTAAAGTTTAAATTTGGCTGGACTTAAGATCACACACTAAGTACTATAACTTGGTAGCGAATTCTTGTACTATTTGTAACTTACTCTGCAGCAAACTCATTTTGGCAACTCCTCGGTTGTTTCATTCAATAAATTTTAAATTTCGATTACAGTGGAATTATTAAACTTTGTAATATTTGATTTTTTTAATTGTATTATTAATTATTATTTTTAAATGATATTGGTTTATTATTTTTAAGATTTATAGACCTATATGTTAGATAAAATTGATTCATTCATATCAGTTTTAAGAATTTTTGGTATCAATGTTATTTTTTTTTAAATTAATTAAAATATACATTTAAATTTTAAATTTTTATAATATGAAGTAGAACTATAAATTTCGTGATATTTATTTTTATAATAATTATTTTTAAATGATATTTATTGTTTCGATAGAAAATTGATTCATTTAGAATCAATATTAATATTTTATTCAAATCAATTAAATTAGTTATTATTCTTGTTTAATGGTTTTTATTAGTTAGCTGATGCAAGAGCATTGTGCTCCTACCTCCCTTTGGCCAGCGTTGTTTCTTCGTCAGTAGGACTTCAGCTTATCAGCAGGAGGTTTTCACCCGTTCTAGCGATGGAACGATGGGTTGGCGAATTAGAGTTCATCGATGTGAAGTTTGGATTTCGACAGGATCATGTTCTGTGTCCCAGTGATGGCTTGATGGTGACAGAGCATTACGGGTTCATCGGCGTGAGCAAGTGATATCAGTGAGACATCAACCTTTGTCCCAGTGACAGACCAACAAACGATGATTGGTGAGACAACATGGCATCGCTAGGACTATGGAGTTAGTCCCAACAATAGAGTGATAGGAGTGTAAAGCCAATTGTGGGATCCAACAGGATAATAATGACATGCAATCGTGAGACGAATGAAAAAACAACACGTGGCAAGAACTGACAAGGAAGAAGACCTTGGTGGGACTGACTGGGAGGTGTCTGACAGATGGAATTCAATGACGTGATGATTGGTGATAGGGTGATCAGAGTGATGATGTGGACAAGCTGAAGGATCGGTGAGAGTGAATGGTTTTAGCAGGAGTTGAGTCAGGGTCTCCACGATAGACCAATAGAATTCTTCAATGTGAACGGTGACTTCAGCGAGACTTCCTTGTATCGGCAAAAGGTGGCTTGTGGTCTCAATGATGGAGCGATGAGTGATATCAATGTAACATGATGGTTTCAGTGGAAGAGGAGTTGGAGTTTGGGTGATAGTCTAATAGGACGATGAAATGAAAGACATGATAATAGCTTGAGATGGACGGTTGTGATGAATGGTCAATGGTGAGTGGAGAATGACAAATGAGATTACAACACCTAGCGAGGTGGTATTCAATAGCATTCCACATCATTGTTTTGGAATCCATGTTGATTGGTCGATGATTGGAAGCTCTTGATAGTGAGGTAACTACATGGTGGTACTACTATATGGAGAGAAAAAGATCGAGGCTGACCTTAAGGATGAACAAAGGCATAAAGAGGTGGTGAACGATAAGAGCAAAGAGCAGAGAGAGGTACTGGTAGAGAAGCTAGTAGGAAGGAAAGGTAGTGGCGAAGAGCCTGAAGGAAGAAAGGTGTCGAGTAGGGTGCCAAGGTAGGGTGCTAGAACTGTGTGTTGGAGTACGTAGGCCAGAGATTGTAGGCTAGAGCATGTGAAAAGAAGTATTGTAGCTGAGGTTTTGATCTGCATGTTACCAGATTGTTTCGTAATTAGCCACTAATGGCTCGTAATGATGTAATGTCTTCTCGGTAATAAAGAAAGATTTATTGTGTAGTTTTTGTGTGTAAACTTGTGTTGATCTTGTTGTGTGTTGGGAATTAGTTGCATGATTGGATAGCTTGACAAGGCCCTCCGATCTCGACTATGACATTAGCTTTATATATTGTAGACAAATTCTTTGTTCTTATTTTAGTTATAATGTTCATTATTGATAAATTATTTGATAGGTAATTTTTATGATTAATAGATTTTTGTGTTGATAGTTGATTACTTCTAAGTTAGGCTAATTTTTATGTTTAATTTATATGTGATAATCTATTTTTGTTTAGTTATGATTATGTTTATAATTTATGTAATTATTAATTACTAAGTGATGTGTGTTGGTAAGTATGACTTCTTATATGTTTTCATTTATTGGTTGATTTGAGGATTCAATTTATTGATTAGCTTGTGTGCTTATATGGTAATTTCTTGACACCATTGTGGTAGTTTTAGGGTGTCACATAAGTGGTTTATGTTAGTATTTTTTCAATGTAAGTTTGAAGACTCAGGTTTTATATTCTAGTTTTAGTTTATATGTTGGAATTGGATATTTAATTCTATATATTTTAGTTTGTGGTTATTTAACTAACTTATATATAACAAAAAAATTCTCATTAATTAACGTGTGGATCTTCTCAATGCCATTAATTTCATTTCAAAAATAAATTGTCACTTGTAATTCCTTAATAAATTCCTAAAATTTATTTAATTGTGTAAAAAATAATATTAGGGTCACATTATAAATGGTAGATTGAATAAATTGAGTACCATCACCCTCCATTTTTTCTTCTATAATATTTATATATACACACCAAAGAAACCGAACATACACATAAATTATGCACCAAAGCAATGCGATATGATCATTATCTTCAATTCCATTACATAATTTAACATGGATCTATATTTGGAGGCAATACATATAGAGCTTTTACTATGTGATTTATGGTTTTTAACTTTATTTTTGCATAATTTTTTTTATGTATAATCAATAATGTGTTCTTGAATTTTAATAGTAAATAATTTGTTCTTGGATATATATAAACTAAATAAATTAATTTATGCTTTCATCTTCATTTATCAAAATGAAAAAGATCAATCTAGCGGTGGGAATAAATGATTAATTAAAACGGTTGAGAATAAAACTAAATTATTTGGCAGGCTCAATTCTATTATATATAGATTACAACATGTAAAATTTGATTTGATGCTCAAAAATTAATCCTCTTTCCACCCATTATATAACCTAATTTATGTTTCCCATTGTTCTATAAATAAATAAGCATATGTCGTTTAAAATATTTTTTAATCCTAAAATCTATTTTTGATGCTTCAATTTTTTAGTGACCAATAACTTATATTTTTTGAGTGTCAAACCATATTTTCATAATATATCTCTAAAAATCCTTCCTAAAAGAATCTCTTTATACCCCTTCCCAATAATTGTTCTAATATTTTATCAACCAATTGTTTTATAATGTTTAGTGTGAAGCTATATTTTTATTATACATTTCTAAAAACCTTTCCTAAAAGAATCTTTTAGACCCCTTTTCAAAAAAAAATCCACCCCCCTCAGTAGCATACAACCACTCAACATGAATCAGAGTAAGTATGTTGACACCATTTTGCAAAGTTTTGATATGCATGACTGTAAGCCAGTTAGTATTCCATTTCTAGTTGGTACTAAGTTGATCTTGGATATGTGTCCTAACTTTGATGATGATATTGTGGATATGTCTAAGGTTCCTTATGCTAGTGATGTTGGTAGTTTGGTGTATGCAATGGTTTGCACTAGACCAGATATAGCACAAGCAGTGGGAGTTCTAAGCAGGTTTATGTCTAACCCTGGTAAAGAGCATTGGACTTTTGATAAAAGGGTATTTAGATATTTGTGAGGTACTTATGATTATTGTTTGGTTTATCAAGGTACTGATAATGTGGTCAAGTCATTAGACATACATGGATTTTTTGATACAGATTGGACAAGTGACTTGGATAGTCGAAGGTCCACCAGTGGGTATGTGTTTACTATGTTTGGAGGAGCAATGAGTTGGATGAGTAAAAGGCAGCCTATGGTTGCTTTATCCACTACTGAAGCAGAGTATATGGCTTCTACCCATGTTTCTAAGGAGGCAATATGGTTATAAAGGTTGTGTACGGGTATTAGTTTCAATTGCAGGATAGTTCAGATTGGTTGTGATAGCTAGAGTGCAATTCATTTAGCCAAGAGTCCTATGTATCATGCTCGAACAAAGCATGTGGATATACAATACCATTTTGTTTGAGAAATGGTTGGTAATGGAAAAATTGAGTTGAAGAAAATTGACATTGAGGATAATGTTGCATATTATCTTACCAAACTTGTGAGCATGTAGATAAGTTCATTTGGTGCAGAAAGGCCATGAGCCTTGTTTCTTGTACCTAGTTGGTTCCATGATGGTATGATTCCCCTAGTTCTTGCAAGGTATTCAAAAAGTGGGAGAATGTTGGGAATCAAGGTGTCTCAACCTTGGCAATTCCTAAGTTATTTATTTATTATTATTTTACATTTTCCCATAGATAAATAACTTTTTTGTTATTAAATATTTATGCTCCATCAAAAGGGGCGTGAGATTTTGAGTTGGCTCTTTTGCCACATGTTGATGCCTTGAAAAATAAGTTATTAGTTGTCATTTAAAGATGTCCACTTAGTGGTATAACATGGAAAGCCAATTTTTAAGGATGTTATGATGGATTCTATGACAATTGTAAGGGCTAAAAGTGGGGGATATTATTTTAGACATGAGAATCATCTATGACATGCGTAAGAGAATATTTGCATAGCTATTGATGGCTTATGATGCATGTAAGAGCATCTCCTATTTTATAGGGATTCTTATGACATCTTGTAAGAAGGTGTAATGTCATGTAAGAGACCATGCTTAGCATGAAAGGGGTTGTATGGATTTTTACCATGGTTTTTTTGAACCTTTTTTTGACCCATGGTAATGTTTTATGGTGGTATTTTGAGCCCCCATGAGTCTATATATTGAGGGGTTGAGATGGAGACACTATGAGAGGTTTTACAGGTACACAAATGCTGCCAGATTGAAGAGGAATTAGAGTGATTATATTGTGAAACACTATTGTTGTTAATACAACTATTCATCTTTTCTTTGGTGAAGTTTTTTCTTGAAAGGTTTTCTCCACGTAAACACTGTGTTATGTGTTGTGCTTTCCGTTCTTTGCAAAAAAAATTATAGTTATTTAAATATCCATATGGTTTATACTGCATAATTTGGTTTATAGTAATTTGTTAAAGCTTCCATTATTGCTATTCCTCTACCATTTTTCTAACACTTCCCATCCTTTTTACTAACATTCCTTAAATTTTTTATGTGTTTTGAAGTTCCAGGTCTTGTTTTTAGGAAAATACTACAAAGTGGCACCTAAGTGAAAAGTTGTGGCACCTAAGTGCAAACTTGTGGCACCTTAGTTCAAAGTTGTGGTGCTCGTGTAACCCAAAACTGTTCCTAAGCTTTCTGGCACTTCCTTTATCATTTTGACCTAGGTATAGGACTTCTTTGGCTTCTAACATATTTTTTTGTAGGTCTTCATTGTCTTAACACTTTATTTTTTAGGTTCATCTATCATTTCCATGCTTAAACTACATGTTTTCAAAGTTTTCTAAGACGAGGTTTTCGTACAAGCATTCTAGGTCACCTAGGATCTTCTTCATTTCCAACTCATTTTCATTGCATTAGGGGGCATATTTTGGCTAGATATTCATGTTTTTAGGTCATCCATATGTTCATCTATCCATTTCCCCATCTGGGTTGGTCCAAAACTTCATTTTTTGACTTCCAGGGGTCATTTTCTAGCACTTTCTGCAAAGTGGCGCCTAAGTGCAAAATTGTGGTGCCTCTATGCAAAATTGTTGCACCTCTATTTTAGGGGACATATTTTGGGATTTATTAGGTGTCTGTGGCATCAAATAGTTCATTTATAAGTCATTACATGCATTTTCAGGTTGTTTTCTCAATTGGGTATTTGACAAACACCAATTTTTCACCTTTGAAAGCTATCTTTTTGACCTATTTTGTAAAAATGTTGCTTTGTTCATAGAATGGTGCCTCTTTAGGTCTTCTTTCAGCTGTTCTTTTGCATCTAATCTCTATTTTTGGATACTAATGCGTGTTGCAAGTCTTTAATGCTCATCTAAGACATAAATCGTCAAATATCTATGTTTATCTTCATGCTAACAATCTTTTTATGTGCTCATTTTATCATCTAACCACTTGTTTTGTAGCTTGAAATCAATTGTGAAAGGAAAAATCATTAAACTACTAACATCTTTCTTGCAAATTTGCTTGTTCAAGGCTTTCATTTTTCTACTAATCTAGACACATTTTGTTCCTTAAGGTTAATGAACACTTGTTTGATGTTTCTTTGAGTGAGTGGTGTGTATGCTCTCCTCTCGCGCCTAGTGTGATCTTGAGGATCAAAAACACCACTTACTCTTTTTTTCTTTTTCTTTTTATCCCAAGGAACCCAACGTGTGTATGCTCTACCCTTGCGCTTCGTGTGATCTTGGGGATCAAAAACACTTAGATCATTTCTTTTAGGGGGCCTGCCTAGGTATTTCATCACCCTAGGGGATGACTCCAACTCACGTGTTGCGGCAGAGTATAAATAGCGGGAGGTGAGAAAGCCACCTCTCTTGGAATTGGAATTTTGTCAATCGAGCTAAGCCTCCAAGAACTTTATACCTTGGAGAAGTGAAGGTGGAGAGTGGGTTACACTCTCCTCTTGGTTTTTTGACATTGTTCCCTTTCATTTATAGATTTGGGCCTCACGTACCCTTGAGGTATATAGAGGACTCCCTAGAAACCTTGTGTATCCTATATTAAGACCTTTCAGTCATAGCTTAGTGTGGTGCAAGGGATGTGGATCGTACCCTAAACTTACTCACCATGTACTCCCTTAGGTTGAGATAGAAATCCTTGTGCTGAACTATGATATTTCTTGAGGAGAGAGAGAAGGTGATCCTGTGGCATCCATTGATGACTCTATGCCACTAGATATCTACCTATCTACCTTCATGAGAAATGATGTTCCACCCAAGTATCAAAGAGTATTAACCCAAGCTTGCTTGGGTGGTGCGTCTACACTAAGTTATAATCCTACTTGAATAATTTAGGCTTGTGAAAGTGCTTGAAGTTGTTGGAGTACAGGACCACTGAGAGGGGGGTGAATCAGTGGTCTAATGAGAAACCAAATTTCAAAACTCAACTCACTTGCATTATACAAAGAAACACATTGAAAAAAATTCAAACATGATCTACAATACTTGATCAAAGATAAACAATGAAGCACAATATGTCAAATTATCAAGAGAAGACAAAACATAGGTTTTATGAGTGGAAAACCCTAAAAGGGTGAAAAACCACTCTAAAACTATGTTTCATTAAGCCTCACTAGCTAAAACATTGTTGATTACAAATTGCATGTCTCACTAGCAAAACAAGCCTCACTGGCTAAACATTATGCCTCACTGGAAAACTTACCTGCCTCACTGTCTAAACAATTAGCCACACTAGCAACCTTACCACACTTTAGAAGAATTAAGCAAAGTTTAGAGGGTTACTTTGTTTCCATACAATTCACTTCTCTATCCCTGTATCAACAAAACTTCACCTCCCTTAGTAGCAATTTTATTATTTCCCATCTTGACTTTAGATTTGATGGACTCATCCAAATTCTAAAATATATCTTTGCGTCCTATCATATGATTACTGCACCTTCTATCAACATACCATTTGTCATCATTTATTTCCTCCTTTGTGAGCTACATGTTAGCAAGACATATCCTTCCTTCCCTTCACCTTTAGTTGCATATTGGGCTTCTTTTTTACTTTCATCTGTAATTTTTTTTCTACATTTAGATGTAAAATTTCCATACTTTTGATATTAATAACATTGAATAGATGATTTATCATACCTTTGGAAACCTCCACCTCTTTGCTGAAAATTAGCTCTGCCTCTGCCTCTTGCTTGAGTGTAACTAAAATTTTCTTCATCACTTCTACTGCTTCTTTGACCTCTGCCTCTTTCTATAAAACGTCCTCCTCTTCCTCTTGGATTTCTACCTCTTCCTTTTTGTGCAGAAGATGCTTCTGGTGCTACTTATTTTTCTTTCATAGATACCTTACTCTAAGGCTTGCTCCAGTGGCTCCTTAGATTTATATTTATTTATTCTATGCTCATGTGTGTACAATGAACCCATAAGCTCATCTATATAAAAAGTCGTTAGATCTTTTGATTCTTCAATAGCTATAATTGTAGGATCATATTTTGTAGGAAAACTTCTTAAAATATTTTCAACAATTTTTTGGGTAGACATAACCTCACCATTTGATTTCATCTAATTAATTATCATCATTGTATGAGTAAGGAAATCTCCTAAACTTTCTGAATCTGACATTTGTAAAATTTCAAAATCTTTTCTAAGCATTTGTAAGTGAACTGCTCTTACTCTTTTTGTACCTTGAAATGATTGTGCAAGAAGATCCCACAATTCTTTTTCCTTCAAAGTGGCTATAACTCTTGGAAGCAGAGTCTCATCAAGACCCTGCACTACTAACAATAATGCTTTATGATCCTTTTTTTGATTATCCCATAATAAATTCCTCTCACTTTGTGTGAGCACTGCCAATGCTGTTGCATCTACCAGTTCTGAATACCCATTTTGTACAAGATCCTATAGCTCCTGTGATATGAAAAAAATATTCATTTGAAAACTTCAAAAAACATATTTTTTCCCATTAAATTTGGGGATTTGTACAACTGTGTACTATTAGCATTTGTCGTCATATCGAACATGCTCTAATACCATATGTTAGATAAACTAAAAGAAATGAATTCGAGTACACTGTTATAGATAAATAAAATCAGAAATATTATAACCACCACAACCATGAAATGAAACTGTGAACGAAGAGGTAGAGAATAAAACTAATATATTCACACTGAAACTATAGCAATTTTCACAAACTTTATGTCCAAAATTGACAAAATATAAAGCAACAAGCGGTTAAAAATAGTTACACCAACGAACGGTTACAAGCAGTTACAAAATAAAATACGTTGGGAAACTGTCGAGCAACCAAAAAATAGTTAGAAAAAGTAACCAACAATCAAATTTTATTCTATTTTAACAAGATCATCAATAGTTTAAATTAGTCTTTTCACTACCCTACTCAACATCGAAGTTCAAACTCTTAGTTTTTTGCGCTAGGTAATCCCCAAGTCGATATGGAAGAGAATCTTCCTCCACATTATTATCTTCTATTTTTGATACACTTCAATGATGTACTATTCAATCTTTCCAATCCCCCTTGTCCTTTCCCATTTCTTCATTCAAAATATATCTTTGAAACCTACCAAGTGTTCAAACAACTCTCCAATACCTCTTGGGTTCCCTATTGAGCTCCATTATTTTCTAGACAGTCTGCTACTCTATTCTCTTCTTTGTACATATGCCTTATGGTGAAGTTATCAAACTCTTGCAGATTTTCCAAAATCTTCTCTACCCAAGATTGAAGTTTTGAGTTGGTAGTTCCCCTCTTTTTCACTACTTTAATGCATATCCTTGAATCGCCCTCGATGTCGACCTATCAGATTCCCTTTTCCTTGCACATCCCGAGTTCTTACATTAATGCCTCCATCTCAACCTCATTTTTTATAGCAACCACAATGTATTTTGACAAAGCCCAAATCAAACTACCTTTATCATCCCTTACTACATATCCAATGCCTACATAATCAAGGTTTCCCTTTGATGTTGCATCAAATTTCATCTTGAGTCTTCCTCTCAATGGGTATTGCATTTTGATGTATTTCTTTTGTTTAGCTTGTCCACACCTTGATTTATTTTCTTTGGGATACATAGGCTTCTCCATTTTCTTATCATTTCACTATCCCAACTCATGGATTTAGTTCCCATCCTTTCTTTGACTTTCATGTTCACCACTTCGCATATATCATGCTCTATTGTTTGTAAAACCTGCTTCATCGTGCATTCTGTGTTGCTAAATGTCCATCTCTTATGCTCTTTCCACACATACCATATTACCATCAAGGGAGTTGAGTACCATATTCCAGCCCAAGTTGCATCCTTGTACATGTGCGACTAGCTCCTCATTAGATCAACAATCTCCTATCTTGGGTTGACCCATCTCAAATTTTGTTGCAACCAATCCCAACATTGCTAGCTAAATTGAAAATTAAGAAGGATATGGTTAACCTTTTCTTCATTTTGTTTAATTTGTCCAAAAATCTTGACATAGTGAAGATGATCTTCGAATAGACTCCTTTTTGTGTATTGTTGTCTAAGTGAATGCGCTAGCCTTTGGTAAGACATTTGTTCCAACATAGGGCACTAGGCCACTCTTTATCATTATGTTGTACTTGTCTTAGCTGATATCCCATCTTTGTTGAATATTGATCGATTTGGTTCCACACCAAACTATCTTATCCTCCTTTAAATTCCATGTGATCTTCCATTTATTCAACTCTAGCTAGAAGGATTGCTTTTCTTTATTGCTTACTAGTATATTATTTGTGTTTTTCCATTCATAGTTCTCTCTTAGATATTTTTCTACCAATCTAATATATTTTGCAACCTTCAAACTGACACATCTCAATATCATTTCTTGACTATCTTTGAGTTCATTGATCTCTTTCATTAGTATATGGCCCTTCCAAGAACTTTCCAAGAAAGTGGATGTAGCTAGTTGGTGAACCACTATAAAAATTCTATGTTTTCTTCATCGATTACGTAGGATCTCTCACTCGCATTGATTGGAAAAACCAAAGGAAAAGGTTTGATGTCGGATGAAGAGTGGGAGAAAATAGATAGGAAAGCAAGGCCCACTATTTTTATTTTATTGTCCAGCAATGTGATATTCAATGTTTCAGCTGAGAAGACAATGAAAGAGCTTTGGGATAAACTCTTTGACATGTACGAGGTGGCATCGACATGATCAAACAAGGTATTCATCATGAAAAAGTTATACAATTTGAAAATGAGAGAAGGTGGGATTATGAATGAATTCAATACCTTAGTCACCCAATTTGTTTTAGTGGGTATCGATTTAGATGATGAAATTAAGGTAATTTTGTTATTATGTTCTTTACCAAACAACTGGGAAGGAGTTGTGATGACAATTAGCACTTTGGTGGCTGCCAAAAGTAAACTAAAATTTGATGATGTTGCAGCCACACTTCTTAGTGAAGACATGAGGAGGAAGAATCAAGATCCCTCATCTGGTGATTCTTTAACTACTGTATGTACCAGAAATAGGGGAAGGAGTCAAGATAGAGGTAAAAATCATAACAAAAGGAGGTCCAAATCCACTCCAAGATCAAAGTCCAGAGGTAGAAATGGTGGTTGTTGGTTTTGTGGCAAACCAGGTCACATAAAAAATAATTTTTGGGATTATAAAAAGGGTACATGTGCAGGATCATCATGGAAAAAACAAGCCCTTAAGTGGTGAAAAATTCAAAAAAATCAGAGTTAGGAAACTTGACGTAAAAAATTGAATAAGTTATCTATATTATTTCAAAAATATGTAAGAATAGAATCTGTAGCAAATTGAATGCAGATTCTAAACTACTAGGTTTATTTTTTTTTAAAACAATCTATTTGGTGAAAATTTGAAATTTCAATGAGTAGTACTTAAATTTCAGGGAAAAAATAAGAAGTAGGTGTCTGCTGACCACGATAACCACAATAAAATGATAATATTTTTTATAAGATTTTAGATACAAGTAGAGGACTCATGTTCCAATGTGATGCATATTTTTTTGCAATTTTTTCCAAGTAAATAATTAATTATGAATTTTTTATTACAACGTTTAAAATATATAAAAACTTGTATGTCGACCACCTTAACTTGGTCAAAACTTCATGAAATTCAATTTTAAAAAAATATTATAGTATCAAGTATAGAATGTGATGTTTTAGATTCAAAAAATGTGATACTGTTTGAAAGCTATAGATGTTTTTCAATCAGCCTATCAATCATGACTTTAGTCGTAATTCAAATAGAAAATGAATAATAATTATTTATTAAATTCAAAGTAAAAAATAATTTATATTGGTGGAAAGTTGAGAATCTCCTTTAGAAACCCTTTTCATTTCATCAATTTTGGGTAAGAAAAAATTTGTCAGCCATATACCCATCATATCGCCACTTTTTGGCCCATCATGATCCTACACATACCCAAAAGGCACAAGACAAGGTGAGCAATGATGAAGTAAATACTGCATATGATAAAGATGATGGTATTTTGGTTTTATCAGTGAGTGACACTACAATAGACTCGTGGGTGCTCGATTTCAGTGCCTCCTTTCATGCTACTCCATGTTGGGGTGCTTTCACAAAATACCAAGAAGGTACGTTCGGTAGGTTTTTTCTTGGTGATAATAAAGAATGTGAAATAATAGGAAAAGGTGATGTGATACTGTGTTTGAAAAATGGAACTAAATAGATCTTGAAAGATGTGATACATGTTCCTATGTTGAAACGCAATTTAATATTAGTGAGCCAGCATTATGTTCAAGGGTGTGATGTCAATTTTTTTTTAGATATTGGGAAAATAACTAAGGGTATCTTGGAACTTGCAAAAGGAGACAAATTGGGTAATCCTTATGTTTTAGAGTGCAATAGTGAAGTGGGAGCTACAATGGCGGTTGTGGACAGTGGTTTAGAGCATTTGTATTATAGATTGAAGCAGAGTTTGTATGGGCTCAAGCAAGCCCCAAGGAAGTGGTATCTTAAATTTGATAGCTTCATGACAAAACAACATTTTACTTGTTGTGAATCAGATCTGTGTGTTTACTATAAGAAGCTTGCTAATGGTGAGTTTTTCATACTTTTGCTTTATGTTGATGACATGTTGGTTATTGACACTAGTGAACATATTTCATGAATTTCAAAGCATCATTTGGCTCAAAATTTTGCCATGAAATATTTAGGGGAAACGAAGAGGATTCTTGGGATGCAAATAATCAGGGATAGACAGAAAGAGAAATCAAATTATCTCAAGAAAAATATATTTCCAAAGTCTTGGGTAAGTTCAAATGAAGAGTGCCAAGCTTGTTATTACACCATTGGTTGATCGCTTTCGTTTAGCATTAGCAATGTGTCCAAAAACTCAAGAAGATGAAGAAAAAATGAAGGGTGTTTGGTATTCATCAGTAGTTGGGAGTCTCATGTATGCCATGGTTTGTACTCGTTCAGATATTGATCATGCAGTGGGAGTTGTGAGCAGATTTATGAGTAATCCAGGTAAATCTCATTGATAGGTGGTTCAGTGGATTTTATGGTACTTGAAAGGTGCCTCAGATCATATTTTATGTTTTGGAGGTAAGGACACTCAGTTGTAAGGTTATGTTGATTCAAATATTGTTGGAGATTTGGACAAATGGAGGTCTACTACATGTTATGTGTTTACATTTGCAGGTGTTGTGATTAAATGGGTTTCATGGTTGCAACAAGTCATTGCTCTTTCTTCTACCGAGGCAGAATACATTTCTCTCACCGAAGGAGCAAAGGAGATGATATGGTTACAATGGTTGTTGGGTGAATTATGGTGTAAGAAAAAAAATTTCACCTTATTTTGTGATAGCAACAACACTATTCACTTAGCAAAAAACTCTGCTTTTCATAATAGAAGGAAGCATATAGAACTAAGGTATCATTTCATTCAACATGTTCTTGATGAGGGTAAGCTACAGGTGGAAAAAATTGATACTAAAGTGATTCCAAGGGAGAAGTTCAAATTTTGTAGAGCTTCTCGCAGCATGAACTAAAAAAGTGATAATAAGGATCAAGTAGGGGAATGTCTAGTATGTTGCAGCACTCATTGGAATTCAAGTGGGAGATTGTTGGGAATGTGAGGCCCAACAACTTTCTTGGTAGTTACTTTTCGTGTCTCTTTTCCTTCCTTCTTGAAGGCATGCTATTATTAAAACTTGTAAATGTAAAAAAATCTCTCTTGATGAAGTCAGTTTATGTTGTAGCATATGGTGTACTAGAAAATTAGAATTCAATAAATATTTTTCCTTGTTGAAAGTGGATGTAGCCAATTGGTGAACCACTATAAAAAATTTGTGTATTCTTTGTCTTTCATTTGTTTTTAGTTTCTTCAATTGTTTCTTTTCATTTATTCTGTGATAATTCCATCAACATTATGATGGTGGTTTGGGTGTTGAATCTGCCACAGTTTTTCCTAATATTGTCAGGGAACTTAAGCAACAGAGTAAGATTGGAAAACATAGGTCCACAGACAGGTTATAGATTCAGAGTCATTCGAAGCAGGTTGAAATTGATGGTTACTAGAGAATAGTGGATGAGATATTCATGGTTTGTCTTCCAGATCATGTACTTATTCTCAATTTTGTGTAGCATGATTGGTCCCTCAATGCATTAAGCTCTAGATGAGGTTGTTCTTCCTGTGCTTGAGCAAGATGGGTATTATAATAGATATGATACATCAAGGACATTCCTTATAGAAACTCCATACCGAGTGTGTGGTGCTACTCTAAAAGGGGAAATTGCATTTGGAGTTTGTGATCCTAACCTAAAGCTGCTTGAAGAGAAACAAAAGAAGATTGAAAATAGTCAGTTTGATACAAAGAAGTATGTGGTAGGTGCTTCTAAAAAATTTGTGACACAAGAGAAGTTGGACAAAGCTTCTCTTCGTCTGGTAATTAAATAAAAATCAATCGGCTTAGATAAGGTCAATTAATTAACAACTTGATCCCATTTGGAAGTGGTGTATGCAAGTAATCTGGTGAAAAAAGGAGGTTCCCAATACACATGCATTTAGAGATAGGATTTAGGAGGTATTTAAGAATGATTATGAAAACTTAAGTAAAAATATAAGATTAATTATTCAAAAAATCATTTAATTAAGGTGATGAAATACCTAAGTTAATTATCAAGATAAAATGTATTCTTTGTATGCTCGAAAGAAAACCATATGGATTGTTTGATTTCTTGAAGCTTTAGGCCAAATTTTGAGGTTGGTGTAAAGATTTTTTTTATGTATGTATATTATAATCCTAAAGACAACAACCTCGGTGCACTCCCAAATAGAATTATAGTCTTTAGAGAGTGAGTCAAGACCCGAATGGTCTTGATGATTCTAAGTCTCTAGCCAAATCATATGTGTATCATTAATGTATAGATGCCTACTGTATTTGGGTAGATGTCTATCCTAGATAGATAGACAAACTCTTATCTTGTATGGATAGATGTCTAACCTATATGGTTGGATGTTTGTCTTGAATTGGAAATAAATCATATGGATAGAAGTACACGAGTATAAAAATAAATAAACATTTAATAACTTGAGAAAAATAATAACAAAAAAAATTAGTGATATTTTTGGATAATATAAGTTTGGGTTACTACACATACCCCCAACACAAAAATTTGGAGAAACACTACTTGATATTTATGCCATGATTCTCAACTTTCCACAAACATGTTGTTACAAATCATAGAGTTATATACTATTGAAAAATAATAATCATATTGGTATTATGTGGCACATTTATTTCACAAAAATGGTGGCATACATGTCAAACCAAGTTGTAATGAGATATAAAGGAAAATGTACATATTTATCTTTTTTATGTGCATTTACAAATACATTCCAATTATTTGATGGTGTTATTTTAGATTTTTGAAAAGTAAATTCTTCATTTCAATCTTCTACAATGTTGGTAAATCTTTAACTATATACATTGATAGATCTAAGAACCTCATATATTTTCCTTAGTAGTTGCATATATATCCAACAAAGAATGTTATTATTTCTTAGCTATGAGAGATGGATTCAAGGATGTAAAACTATTACATAAGCCTCTATTTTTGAAGTAATTGGAGAGATTTTCTAAGGTTAGTTTGAATGGAATAACTATGTACTTTGCAACAAAGCATATAAACAAAATACTAATTGTTGGAAAATTCATCCAAATTAATCAAATATAGTTGTAGACTCATCAAATACAAGGATGAATAGATGTAATGGGAAAATAATGGCAATTAAGAGTAGTGGTTTTTTTAATATGTGGCTTAAAAAAATTTATAGATTCACTTTCAAATCTTATGTTTTTAACAGAATTCATAAAATCACACAAAATTTTATTCCTAAATTGTAGCATACTTGCATCAATATCAAGCACCTACACACTAAAATAAATAAATAAGGTTCATCACAAAAAAAATTTGGTACACAACATAAGCAGTTGTGTTCAAATCCAAAAAATGATAGTTGAGATTTATGGAAGAATTCAACCTAGAATATAGTTAGATGTAACTATCTTGTCTTAATATATTTGGTACTCAAAAGTCATCAAGATTCAAGAACCATCTTGAAGGATTGACATGCTTTAATGAGGATTTGAGGTGGAAAAATATTCATCTTATTTAATCTTGTCAAAGAATAAAGAAATATTCAAAAAAAGTTTACCAATTGAGTCATAAGATTATTTAACTTTAATGATGATGATCAAAGCACATGAATGACCTTGCAAGTTCTCATTTTTTTGTCTTTTGTAATACTTATTTGAAGATTCCCTTTCTTTATGATACTTGTAGCATTCCTACATTATAAATATTTTTAAATTCCCATAATCTTGTTTAACAACTTAACATAATAGATTGCTTAATCTATCCCATAATTATTTGAAATATTTAAATAACCTTTAAAAAATGTTTGGTTATTAAAATAATCTCAAAAATATTTGAAAAATACAAATTAACCTTAAGAAAATAGTTCCTTTCTTATAAAAGAAAGTCCACTTAAAAAAAAAACTTTGTCAAAAATTCATTTAATGAATGTTAGCCATATAAAATACATCCCAAAAAGACTGAAGAAGTGAAAGAACTTTACACCTAAAGAATGTTGATATCTTATGGAAACAGACTTATGAATATCTATAACTAGTCAAAGAAAACATTGCCAATATTTTGAATACGATTCTGATTATAAAATTTTGGTAAATTTTATAGGTAAGTTTTATTTGAGGTTTTTAAATTGTAATTTACACCGAAGGTGTATCCTATTTGAAAAGAGTTGATTTGCTTTCGGCGATCAACGACTGAGACTCCTCCTTAAACATGTAAGATGATACAAATCATTTCATCCGTTCATTTTTTTGTACATTTTTACCATTCATTTTTACTGTTCATTTTAACTATTCATTTTGTCACTTTATTTTCACATAAATTTACTTGCCGGTACTCTTTTTACTTTACCATGCATTTATACCACTCACTCACTGTCTAGGTATTTATAACATATTTTGATAATATAGGTATATTGCAGAAAAAAAAGGCAATTGTTACCAGATTCGTTAATATGACGAAAATTATTATCAATAAATATATTAAATATATTATTATATAATATATATTTTATATAATACAAAATAAATTAAATTTTTATTATATATTATATTTTATAATTTGTATTATAATTAATAATTAATACATTTATAAATAATACAAATAAAATTATATATAATATAATTATATTTATTATTATTATATAGAATATTTCATACTTAAAATTATTAATTTATATAGTAAAAATTAAATTAACATATACAAAATCTAAATATGATTGCAACAAAACCTCTAAATCAACTTATATATATTCAATCTAATAATGTTCAAATTATGTAAAATTTATACAATTTAAAATTATATTATATGATATTTATATTATAAATTATTTTTTCCAATATTTTATATTATAATACAATTTATTCCATTTTAAATTATATTATATTATATTTATATTAAAAAATATTTTTTGCCAATTTAAAAAATAAGTATAATTAGCATTGAAACTAAAAGTAAATAAATTAAGGATATATTATTTTATTAATGAGTTTTATTTTTTTTACAATTTTTTAAAATTATATATATATCCTCTCTACCTCTCTCTATATATCACTTCCTATATCTTTATCTATCTATCTCTTCATCTCCCCCTCTCATTGTCTCTCTCTTTCTATCTATATTTCTCCCTCTCCCTCTTTGTCTCTCCTTCCATCTCTCTCTCTCACCCTCTATCTTTCCAAAGTTATCTCTATCCTTGTCTATTTCCTCCTCCCTCTCCTATATGTCCATCTTTCTCTCTCCTCTCTATCTCTATATCATTGTCTATCTCTCTACCTCTCTCTTATTCACTTCATCTCTTTTAATCTCTCTTTATCTCCTTCTCGCTCCTCTCTCTATCTCTTTTTATTCATATATCGCTATCTCTCTTCCCATCCCTCTCTATCTCTATATATCTCCCTCGCTCCCCCCTCCTCTCTCTCGCCCTCCCCCCTCTCTCCCCGTGTCTCTTTCTCTTTCTATCATATCTCTTCCTCTCTCCCTCTTGCAAACATAATATGAGCCTTTTCGTAATGGAACCTGATTATCTTCCTAATTCAGAGGGTTTTGTTTCAGTCATGTTTCGATCCCTATAAGTAGATACATAATTGATTTGAAGCTATCAGTTCTCCACAAAAAAATCATTTTCTAAATGACCTACCAATCTCATATGTTCGAGATATGTATGCAAAATAAACCAAAGTTTTCAGATTGACCTTCCACAACTCTTTGGCGTACCCGTTGCACACCAAGGTGCGATTGCTAGTTTTAATGCAATTTTGGTAGCTGTTAAATCACATTGAAAGGAACTTAGACAACTAGGCCGCTTTACTTCTCAAAAGCAAACAAACATCGCAAACCAGTGAGCTACCTTTAATTTTTTAAACGGAAAACAAATATAAATATCTATCATTGAAGAGAATCGCCTGCATGTCTTTGGCGGAATGCAAACGGAGTTCTGTAACATGAAGGGAATCTCGTATTCACTTGCTTGCAGGCCAACGGTTAAATAAACGACGTTCTGAATTGAGAGTGAATATTATATACACTGTACAAACATGACTGTTTCCTTAAATTCTCCCTTACTCTTGGCGGACGTTTTAGCTTCTCAGAGGATTTGTATCACTTTACTCTAGCTATGTCACGAAACCCTTGGCAGAACATTGAAAGACAGCGAGCCTCTGCTATGGCGTTTTCCTCTACTGAGCAAAACGTGAGTTGTGTAGAGCGGGCAACGGCCGGGCCTTCAGAAAACGGCAGCGTCTTCCGCTGTGGTCATATAGCGGAGCCTGCTGGGCTGCGGGTGGAACGACCTTCTCCTTCGTACTTGATGAGAGGAGGGACGGATGAGCGCAGCGAGAGCTCTCTTCGTCCATTCTTCTCCTTCCACGCTGCCGACTCTCACCAGCGAGTTCTTCATGGCCGATCTCCCGCATGTGCAGCTACTGAGAATTCAGAGGCGCGGAGGAAGTGCAATTCCTATAGAGTTGCAGCAGAACGCGCCTGGGGTAGTTCACTGGGAGAGCAAACGCATCTTCCTCGTTAAGGGGACGGACCCAGGACAGCGCTGCACCTGCAACCATGGAGCCCGAACAGCAGACCGAGGTGAGCGGGCCTGCAGATTTCTCTTTGACGACAGATATCTGGCTAAGTCGAAACCGATAAATGGAGAATGACGGTCGGGAGAAAGGGAGCGGCGGAGAGCGAGGGGAGGAACAGGGGTGCTGGATCTAGTCTTTGCAGAAGCCATTGATTGCCTTTGGTGGCTCAAACCGAGTAGAGAGCTTATTGCCTCAATATAACAAGCCCTTGGGTCAGCGACAGATATCTGTTTTTCAGTTGTTTACAGGCTTACAAAGCCCTGCCCTCTTTCCATGATTCGTCCCCTCCAATTCTGGGCCCGGAGTTATTTGTTCCTGCTTACAAGCTTCTATACCACCTGTTGCCCTGCGTATCACTTCATTTTATGATGGATTTATCCACTTATTCACCCGTTTTGCCTCCTTTCCCTTGACTTATCCATCCATTCCACCATTGTCCTTTCCACAAAGCTTGGCAAGTAAATAAATATAATCTCTTTTGACAATATTCTTACGCAAAATTTCTCAAAATATCTTTTTGAAGAAATCCGATTGTAAGCATATGGGCATCACATTAAAACGCGTCAAACGCGTAGACCGACCCACAAATGGCGGCCAGGAAACAGATTGTAGTATCACCTCGGTTTGGACGGTTCTTCCAGATAATACCGCGTTCTAGACAAATAAGGAGCTGTTATTAAAGCAGCCAACGCATTATTGGCCATTAGCACTTGTTCTTGTAATACCTACCTATTGGTTTTACAGATTAGTTATCTCACTTGAATGTGCGATGGGCATGTTGTTGATAATTGTGTATTTGAATGTAATTTCTTATAGCGTAAAGAGGTGAAATGTTGGAATCTATTTGATGTCTTCATTGGGTCAGGTACTCGAAGTGGTGTCGACGGTTTACTCCACATCTATTCTTCAATTCACTGGGCATGTGGGGGGTTCACCGCAAAGTACATTTCTTCAGATAAAAGACGAAGAAGAGGTGAAGTGTTCAATTAATTGTTTTATTTGTTTAGTTAATGATTATTAATTAATATTGTATATAAGTGATTTTTTTTTATTTTCATAATGTCATATATGTATTTTTATTTATTTATATAAAATATTCATATGAAAATTAGACATAATTCATATTATTTAAGGAGTAATTAGTTACAATTATCTCAAGTTATCAAAATTTATAAATAGTAAAGTTTAAATTTTACTTTTGTATTCTCTTATGATGAATATTAGATAGGTATTGGTAGACCTTATCCACTTTCGATAAATCCACATCATTTCCATGTTATCAAGTTTCAAATGTACAACTTTTCAAGACTTAAAGAGAATAATTAAGATATTTCCATCGCAAGTAGTAAAATAATAGCTCAAACAAAAAATAAACATCACAAACACCCAAAAACAAAAAGGGTGTTCCCATGGAAGTCCTAGGTATATACTATTTTGAAAATAGTGGATGCATTGAGCAATATGATTTAGCTATTTGAATTTTTTCTCATGTTAACCTTCCATTATCAAATACAACAATTATGACTTTTTTATTATGTATGCACCAAACAATTAAAAAAATATAAATAATTCTTACATATTCAAAATTAATAGAAAACATAAGATTTAATTTAATTCATTATGTTAGTGTATTTTTTATTTTTTCCTTGATTTCTTCTCAAACATATTTATAAAATAATTTTCATTCACTTTTATTAGATTAATATAAATTTAAATTTCAAACTTTACTTCCATGCTAAATTATTAAATTAGAATGAAAAAATACAATCTTAAAGTAATAAATATATTTATTCTAATAATATCTAATCATCTTTTACTTTTACTAAATTAATATATTTTATTTTAACGAGTAAAAGATAACATAATAAATAGATTAAAATAGTTTAACTATCCTAAATTTATATTTGAATGCCAAATTTCATTTAAAATCTAAGAATGGATGGAACTATTTTTATATGATAATATCTTATATTATTATATTTAATTAAAATGGAAAAGAAATCATACAAAAGAAACTAATTCTATATGAATGTTAAATTAGTGGACTTAATTTTACGAGGTGGACATCAATCACTAGAAAAAAACAATAATGTTTGTGCATTCAAGTTTTGTTTTAGGTTTCAATTGGACTAGCACTAGCTTTTTGTTCAATCATGTTAGTGTTGCACTTTATGACCATGCTACTTGTAATTCTAAGTGTTGTTTCATAATATTTTATGTGTAGAGAGGTTGACACATCATAAATTTTCTTATAGTAATTATATAAGACATGTCTAATTGGAATTGTCTAAAATAGTTAAAATATATTAATTTAGATATACTTTATTATTAAAATATCATATTATAGACCTAGAATAATCATATATGTTAGAAAAATGTAACCCTACATCTTAAAAAAATCTCAATTACAATTGTTATTCAAAATATATGTTTATTGATTTAAAAAATATAATTA
Organism: Sequoia sempervirens; assembly: GCA_007258455.2. NCBI lineage: Eukaryota > Viridiplantae > Streptophyta > Pinopsida > Cupressales > Cupressaceae > Sequoia > Sequoia sempervirens. The sequence continues at coordinate 59,842 of VDFB02130474.1, forward strand.
ATGATGAATTTTCTAGATGTTTTCCTCCAAAATTTTAAATAAATGACAAAGACATTAGAAAGAGCATTTTCAATTCTCAAATACATCCACACATTCATGAAAAATAACATACAAAA
>VDFB02130476.1:0-45860 GCA_007258455.2 Sequoia sempervirens
AAGCTTCTAGAAATAATATTATTTTATTCCCTTAGGTGACTTTTATAATTTATTATTTTATTTTAAGTCACTTTATTAAATTAATTAAATATAAAGTCATCTTTTAATTTCTCTTTATTGAAATAACTTTATAAATAATTAATTTAATATTTACTCCCTTATTTCTCTTGTTTAGCCTTCGGGAATAAATCAAGGCTAAATGATCCTCAAGGTGGCTATCGAAAAGGGGACATGACAAAGAATGAGGAAATAGAGGCACAAGAACTGGGTTGGGGACATATTGCTGATGAATATGCAAGACTTGACCCAGAGGTTAAGAGGAGTATCCCCTTTACTGAATATTGTGAGGCTAGAACGAGAGGACCACAGAAAAGGGCAATGAACCAAGCTAACAAAAAATTACAACACAAAGTGGGGAAACTATCACTTCCAAATTTTGATGGATCAAACAAAATCATAGCTCACGCATGGATACAAAAGTTAAACACTTAACTCTTAGCCCTATGACAGAATAAGACGCCATCCAATTTGTCATCTTACACTTTGAAGGGGTGGCCCACGAATGGTGGCATCATGGTATCCACACCCAAGGGAACCAAAATGTAATATCCTATGATGAGTTCACACAAAAGCTTATTAAACGATTTGACAGAAAGCACCCACAAAAATACTTCAAAGAACTAACTCAACTTAAACAACATGGGTCGATTGAGGACTACATAGAAGAATTTCAAAGAATTTTAGTTAGGGTTCTACGGGTTGATGAGGATAGACTTACCTACCTTTTTGTAGTAGGATTAAAAGATCCAACCCGAGGATTGGTAAACGTCTTAAAACCCACCTCCCTAAAGGATGCAATCGATAAAGCCCTAACCCTAGAAGACACAACCTCAAAAGACAGAGCAATAAATCCCCCTACGAAGATAGCACCAAAAGATAAATCCATCATAAGGAAAAACGGTTTCGAGAAGCCATATCTCCCTTACAACGAATGTGAAGAATTAAGAAGGAAGGGCCTTTGTTTCGACTGTAAGGAAAAATGGGACAGAGGGCACATTTTTGGGCAAGATGAAAAGAGATGTGTAAAATGCAAAGTATGGAGGACAGGACACAAGTGCAGGGAAGGCGTGTGCTTTAAATGCAAAGAAGAATGGACACTTGGCCATGCATGTGGACGAAAAAGGAGTAAAGCACACCATATTGAAGCAACACACAATCAAGATACAGGACCAAATAAAAGAATAAGATATGAAGAAGGAAGGAAGGGAGAAACTCTTCCAAGAAATGAGCTGAAGGAATGAAACTCTCGCAAGGAATGACACCCTTCTTACCATGACCGAGAGGAACTAAGGAGGAAGGACTTTTCCTTGATTGTGGGAATGTACGGAAACCAGGGCACCACCGCAATCAAAAGATCTTAAAAAATATTCCAAAGGGAGACAACAATGAAGTCCTCTTCTAGATATGCCACCCAGGAGGGGACAAGATGAGCCCACTTGGGCCAAGGGGGTACTTGCCTCTGGGGTATCCGAGGGTATTGCCTTTGGGTCTAGAGGAGTTGAGCCACCAAGACAATGAGGTCCTCTTCTAGATATGTCACCTAGGAGGAAACAAGTTGAGCCCACATGGGCCAAGGGGGTACTAGCCTTTGGGGTATCTGAGGGTACTGCCCTTAGGTCTTGAGGAGTTGAGCCACCATGTGTTCTATAATGGAGGACATTGCGTCCTATACTGGAGAACCTTTGTGTTCTATAATGGGAATAAGTAGACCCAAGGGGGCCAAATCATAAGAGAAAGGGCAAGGGTTGGCATGATGGATCCTAGGCTCCCCATCAAGTCATGATTCCCCATACCTCCTTATGGTTGAACCCTCCTATTGTGACCTTTTCACACATCGCCCCATTCAAAATGGGGACCCCCTAATTTTTGCTCCATTTTGGTCTTTTGGCTTTGGTTCTCTCTCTCTCTCTCTCTCTCTCTCTCTCTCTCTCTCTCTCTCTCTCTCTTTTGGTCTCTTTCTGTTGTCTGCCTTTCCGGGGTGTGCCCGCCTGTGAGCTTAAACGTGAAATTGTGGTCAAGCCTGAAAATTAGGGTTTGTACTTTTCTGGTCAATCTGAAGTCAAATGAAGTGAATGAATTGAAATCTTAGACTAACATTAATGTCAGTATGCTTCCAGCAAGTTTCCACTGAAATTTCATCAAATTCTGACAACTTACTATTTTTAGTAAGTGCGCAATTCAGGGTATTTTCTCAGCATTTTTGAAATTTCAATAGTCACACTGCATTTAGAACACATCAAACTGCTCGTTTGCAAATTTTGAGCGAACGGAGACAACACACTATTTTTCGCGGTTATTCCCGAGCAAATTTTAGGGTTTATATGTGAGTTCTTCTTGCGTAATGCGCATCTTGCCTAACTTTACGGGTTTTGAAACCTACAGCGGCGGTATAACATACAAAATGAGATGATGACTTCGTGTTCGGCCTTAGAGCTATTTTAGGGTTTGCATGTCGGAGTTTTTCTTTGCATGTTTGGTGATTCTTGATGGGTTTTGCTGAGGCCAGCGATGATGTATACAAAGCAAAATGATTGATTTTCGGTGACTTATTTTAACAATTCCACTTTACTTGTGCCCGATGCATGAAGTCCCTAAGCGAGGCCGAAGTGCCGCTTAAAAATGAAAGGTCAAGCAGGTGGATTTGATATACATACAAGTCAAATTAGGGTTTCGGCTTGGGACCATTGAAAATGAAATTAAGAGTTGTTTAAGCTAGGATTGTATCTCGTTCAACATCTTTCAACTATCGTGATAAAATTTAGAAGGCAATTAGACACCCTATTTACTAGTAAAACGTTCAACTAATGTAAAATAGTAAATCGGCGGTAGCTAGATTACTGTAGTCACCCAGATGAGAACACGATATTTCAAATTCAAGTCAAGCGGAGTTGTGGAAGTCTCAAAATCAGGTAGTTGCTATAAATAGTAAACCATCTTCAGAAACATACTATTTTTAGTAGGTCAGCTCAGGATGGCAGTGTGAATAGACTAACAAGGTCATGAGGATCACCGTACTTAAAATTTCAAATGCGATTCCGAGGAGCTTGATTATTGAAAATTGGGGACTTACTATAAATACTTGAGGCATGGATCGCTTGGTGACAGAGATGGAAAGGTTGCTAAGTGTTAAGTTCATCCTTCCGCCTTCAAATCGCTCTCATCCTCGGTGGCTAGCAGATGAAAAAATTTCTAAATTAGAAAGATTAATCCTCCTTACACCCTAAATAAAAGCCCTCTTCACAAGCATGGGGATAAAAATTTAATTTTCTAAAGCAAGAGTAATAAGTCATGGCAGAATTTATTGCTCGTAAGAGGGAATGAATGGATTAGAAAAAAAAAGAGTCTAAGTTTGAATTTAATATCCTCCTCCTTAAGCCAAATGCGCCCATGCAAGGTGGTAAGGGTTGCTAAAATTTTCTAAGGCATGAGTTGTCCACCCGACCCCTCCATATGCGCCCTCAAGGAAAATGAAGATGCTAGAAAATATTCTAAGTTAAAGTTTTATCCTCCACCCTAGGCCAAATGCGCCCATCCTTCTCACCATAGGAAATGCGCCCAAGTTTAGAAAGAAAGTCAAAGGAGAAGGCGTTGAAAGTTTCATCCCTCTCACCCCCTCAAATGCGCCCAAATCAAGGCATGTGAAGACAAAATATGTACAAGAAAAGGTCAACAAGTCAAAGGCGTTGAAGGCTTTATCCACTTCACCATGTTAAATGTGCCCAACTTAGCCTAGAAGAAGACAAAATTTTAAAATCCTCTTGAACAAGTGAAATGCGCCAAGTAAAGAGTGAATTTGAGTTGAAAAGTGGTTAAGTAAAGGTCAAGTTGATGAATATTGCTAGGCGTGGAAATAAATATCCTCTTCAAGTGTGAAATGCGCCCAAGAGAGAGATAAATGTGCTAGGCGTTGGAAGCTTATCCACCTCACTATGCAAAATGTGCTAGGCATTGGAAGCTTATCCACCTCACTATGAGATGTACCACCCCAGGTGGACACTTGCAAACTAAATTTTCTGCCTGTTTAAATATTTGATTCACAAAATATTTGGGTTTTTGATTCTCAAATGGTATATTGCCAAGAAATTAAATGACACACACATACTTGCAAGTAGAGATATACTGAAATAGAAGCATCAACTTACAAATCTTATTTTTAGAATGATTGTACAGTCCCAAATTCACTGATTTTGCACATGTGACTTGAACTGATTTTCAAGAGCATAAAATTCATTACATTGACTTCTCAAATCTGATCTTCACATACATCTTGAGATCACTACTGAATATTGAATACAACAGAGAAATTTTAAGGGAACTCTAGCATGAACAGTAGTATATAAGTTCTTATATCAGACTGGTAACATTAAGTCTTAACACCCATACTGAGCAATTGCAAGACTTCTAAAAGGTACAGCAGTTCATCATAAATCTGATCGCAGACCAAACCTTAATGCAGACCCCTTACAACTAATTTCTGGGCATCACAATTGGAAAATAAGACACCTAAACAACTCAGAAATACCACAGCCAAACAAGTTCAGATTTTCAATTTATAATCAGGTTTCAACTTACAAGACTTCCCTCTAACACTGTTAAACTGAACTGACTGAGATATGTAACAACTAGTGAGGGATTTGACAGTTCAAGTAAGATACAATGAATATAAGGAAGTATCAGACCTGGAACAGCATGTATAGAAGTTTGAAATGTCAGAATAACCTCCAGTATTGCACAGAATTCCTTAGCAGCAGCAAACAACAGGTCTCATGAAATCACTTAACTCAAATTGTAATTCATCCAGTTCCCAGACCTTTGCAAAACCCCAACAAATGCTCAAAATCCACAATAATTAATACCTAGCACTGTAACGCGGGTACTGGAGCGCGGGTACTGTAGCGTTACTGTTCACGTCACTGTAGCAGCAATGAATTGCTTCTGATTTTTCTTCAATCTTTAAGCACAAAAAGGTTCACGTGCAGTGTAGTGGGTACTGTAGCAAATCACTGTAGCGCGGTACTGTTCACGTGGTACTGTAGCACGGCACTGTTCACGTGCACTGTAGCGTTTACTGTAGCGACACTTACTGTAGCAGCAATAAAAAACTTGAAAACTGATTGACAATGGCCGCCAATGAATAACTTAGGTTTGCAATAGATATACTTTAAACTGCCTCAAACCCTATGTTGATTTTTCACCTGTAAGCTCCAAATGGACTCCTGAATGAAGCCCTCTCAAGTAATAATATCAGCTGGTATTGCACAGCCTCAAAATTGCACTAACACTGAAGAGTTTTCGTTCTCCAATGTGGAAATGGCAGAAAACCCTAATTGGTTTCCTCTCCAAGCACAAACTCCAAAGACACAATTTAATATTCTCAAAACATAATGAATTCGAATGCCTTTGATGCCCTTTTATAATTCCTCAAGAAGGCCGACCTCTTAAGCTGCTTTTAATCCTCTTTTGAAATCCACTTTAGGTTTTTAATAAAACTTTATAATATCTCTCTAACCTTGGGTGTCCAAAATAATAATATAAAAATGTACTTTAAGTGATTTAAATTGAGGGTCATGGCCTCATTGGAAATAAAGTACACTTTTAATTTATAATTTAACTTTATAATATTTAATTATCATTAAAGTACCTTTAATGATAATTAATCATTAATCATTTAATATTTTGCCCATCCAACCAAATAAGAGGTCAACACTGCATCTGAGACCTGTTCAGGTGCCTTACTAAATTTAGTAACCCTGGCTCCCCTAAAATGGTGACTTACTATAAATAGTAAGTATGAAGAACTGAGTCAAACGAAGGCCAAACTGAACCCATATTGAGCTCTGAAGGAGAAAAACACCTAATTCTGCTGCCACGAGAAGGACCCTCTAACCATGGAGTTTTAGCTCTGAGGTCAATTGTCAAACTAATCACTACGAACTCACGTGCTTTAAGTAAAATGGGGACATTTACAATTTATAAGGCATTTTACCAAATGTGTCTTCAAAATGTTGAAAATCCTTATCATAAATTGTGATCATTCATACATCTTCTTGACATTGTTAATGAATTGTTGCACATGCTTATATACAATATCTAAATAATAAAACTCACCTTGGTTTTATAAAGCCTTAAGTGCAAGAGAGACTAATCTTGTGATTACTCTCATTGATAGGCCAAACCTCTAGTATTTTTAAGCATCAGATCTAACAAATCTTTAGAAACCATTGCATACAAGTTGGGGAACCAACAAAGGGAATGGTCATGAGATCGAAGTTTTTGTAGATAAAGGGGGATGCAAAGAAGAATAAAATGATATTAAAATGGATAATATATAGGAAGAAAATAGGATAACAACAAGAGGAATAGACCAGATATACAAAACAAAGAAAAACAAATTAAAAATATCTAAAGACTACAAGTTGCAAGATCCAACAAAATATTCTCAACATAACTTGCACCAAACAATCAAATACTTCATGGTGAAAGAACTTTTTGAAGGATTGTATGCAAGGATGGGGAAATGAGAAATGTTAGTATCTATTTATAGGTTTTTAAAGGGATTTTAGGATATCAATTTCAGGAAATTGATAGGTAAGAAATAAATGAAACACCTTTCCTATGTACTATTAAAAATGTCTTAAATTATCACACCATAAAAATAAAAATAAAAACTAATAATGCTTTAAGATGCTATTGTATGAGTAATAGATGCTCACACCTATTTTGACAACTATTATTTGGAAAGCTATTTTTTTTGGATTCAACTATGTGAATTTATTTGCATCAATATTTCATATCACACTCCATGATCCATCATTAGGATGAAAAAAGAACTGAATTAGAGAAATGAGAGATTGCAAGACTAGGTTGAATAAAAAGAGATAGAGGAAGGTGGATGGGTTGCACAGGATTCAAGAAAGGAATTTTAAAATGAAAAAAAAATTGGATAAGAAAGAAAGAGAAACCACTAAAATTAGAAGAATTAGAAAGAAGAAAATTTAACTAAAGAAAATTATTTAAGGAGATAAAAAAAATATTTAGAATAATAAAGAAGTATGTATATAAATCTAAAAGGTTTAACTTAAACTAAAATAAATCTATTGTATTATATATATATATATATATGATAAAACTTAAACTAAAATAATTCTATAAGATGTATCTATAAATTTATAAGATATGTATGTATGTATAAGAATTAGAATATACATAGATGTATATTATATATTATATACATATAATATGACTATAATAAAATTAATTATAGATAATAATTATACACATTAATTAATATAAATATACATATAATACATATATATATATATATATATACATATATACATACATATACATATAAGAATACATATACATATATACATACATACACATATACATATACATATACATATACAAGAATAAAAGCGAAAGAAAATCAAGTACTAAAAAGACTCTATAAAGATATATTTAGACCTAAAGAGCACAATAAAAAAGGCAAGAATTAAACCTTAAGAAAATATAGACAAGAGGAGGCTAAATGAAAAGAAGAAAAACTAAAATAAATTAATAACTTATCAATATATATATCAAATAATATGACTATAATAAAAAGTGATTATATTTATATTTGATCAATTTTATCTTATTTTTCGTATATTTTCCTATCATCTATGTTAATTAAATAGTGACCTATTATTTAATTTATATTTCCTTTTTTTTCTTTTGATTCTTGCTAATGTCTTGAGGTGATTAAATTATGTAACTTACCTATTAGGGACTATGGTATCCTATTCATCAATTAAATTAAATAAATATCTCTATTTATTTTATTTTATTCCTAAACATCGTTTCCCTTTTCCTCTAAATAGGAATTAAATCCCTATTTATTTTTCATCTTTGAAGGTATGTCTTCGTTTTCAACCTTTGGATCCATATGATTTTCCCTTATCTTTTCCCTCTCCACCCACTATGCATATTCATAAGAGCTAGATAAGGCTTAAGCCTTCATGCAACATTTACATAAACTTAATCCAAAGTAGTTCATTTTTTTCAAAAGACTCAAGAAAAGTAGAAATAGTTCATGGACTATCATCATGTTCCTCATAATATTCATGTTGGGGGTAGAGTTTTCTTATACTTAGAAAAATGTCATTTGTAAGAAAAAGAACACAATAAGGTCAAGCCACTTTTCTATGGCCCTTACACTATTCTTCAGAAGGTGTTCGATAATGCTTTTCGACTTGATCTTCCAACTCAATTGGGCATCCATGATGTTATCAATGTTGATCTTCTCAAGCACTACCATGAGTCAACACTAGAGATTGAGCTTCTTGCTAACCTTCCTCTAGATGGTGTTCCTGATTTTCATGATTTTTTAATACAAAGACTCATCAACCCTGACATGGTTCCACTACTTCCTACCTTGTTTCCAAGCAAGGTCAACTTCCACATCAAGCTTGTTGGATCTCTTACCATCATCTATCTCATTATTTTCCTTCTATTTTTAGAGCATCGGAGTCCAATGCCACTATGGTTGGGAGGAATGATGAGGATTCATAGGGTATAGTTTTATTAGCATAGGATTATTAAATTTTATTATTATATAAGTTTTTATCCTACACAAAATTTAAAAGTAAAAGTCAAAAGTTAAAGGTTAGTGGTTAGGATGTTTAGGAGGTTAGTATAAAATAGTTACATGGATAATTTGAATGTTTACATTAAGATTTGAAAAATATTTGCAGATCCTTTATTTTAGGCATATTCATGTCTATATATCTACAACTTTCTCCTCATGTAGGCAATTTTTAGAATACAAGTTTTGTAGTTTATTTTGTAGAAAATAATGTACTTTGTTGAATCTAAACTCTAACTACTACTTTTGCTTGCTATTTCCTTGTCAGTTATGTCAAACGTAAAAATGAAATCATTAGATTCATAAATTTCAATAATTCAATAATTATTCCAAATGACAATTTAAAGTGTTAAGCCTACAACATTGCAAAAATAAAGAAAGTCCTAAATCAAACAAAATTATAATGAACAAATAAAACAAATAAAAATGAGTTCAACATATTCAAAGTCACTTCTTATAAAATTATTAAAAATTAATAACACAAATGAGTAATAGATGCAAATATTTTTAATTCTATTGATCACATATAAATAAAATAATTTTATATAACCTAAAATTAAATTAACTTTATTAAACATCAACTTAAAATATTTGTAAGTATTTAATAAAACCTTAAATTGTTATTATTGATCTAGAAATAAAAATCTGTGATATAATTTTTCAAAATATTGTATTACAATAAATTTTTTAATCGGAAGACTCTAAATAGAATGTAATGAGACATAGTCGGCCATGAAAACAATTCTCTATTTCTTGCAATTATAAAATTATTGCTGTCTGAGAAAGGAGCTGCAAATCCCACAGTTTTGGGAATATCGGTTAGTAACTATTTACAGCAAACCATTAAGCCACTTGAGATTTGACAAGTGTATGGAATTCATTAGAAAGTGAGCGCTCAATCAGGTGCTCCTCATAGTAAACCCACGTCTCAGGGGTCAATGACTGTCCAAAACCATAACGACAACAACATCATGTCCTCTGCAAAAGTCCAGAACCCCTTCTTTTCAGTATACGCATTCGCTGAAGTTTTCCAATTTCCATTGAAAAGTTATCACATGAAACTTTCGATAAAAGGGGCAATGAATATGTTATGTATTTACAGATTTACGAGAAGGGGTAAGCAATTCCTATTGCAGCTGGATTAATTCTACTCTCAGATATGGATAATTTGGAAAGGCCAATGGATTGTAAAGGTCAGTTCATTCTTTTACTCATCTTCACTACTTATATCTTTGTTACATTTTCGTCCAATGAGTTGCAATTCCAGAAGCAGATTGATGCAGAAGCTTTGCTTGAATTAAAAATGTCAGTAAAAATGGATCCAAGTCTTTCCTTGTCCAACTGGGTAAATGGAAATAACATTTGCAACTGGAGTGGAATAACTTGTGATCACAATCAGTTGGTTGTGAGTGTGGTTCTCAAATATAAGAGTCTGGTTGGTACTATACCACCTCACATTGGCAATATGTCCTTCCTTACAATTCTTGACCTGTCTAATAACCGTTTCTTTGGCTTCACTCCCCACGAGCTTGGTAAATTAGAGAAGCTGCAGTACATTAAGTTATACGAAAATAGTTTGCAAGGTCCAATTCCAATTAGTCTGGGTGAATGCGCAAATCTTTTAGAACTCCGATTGAACAACAATTTTTTGGTCGGAAACATTCCCTCGGAGCTGAGTTCCCTGCACAAGTTGCAAAAACTCCACCTCTCTTCCAATAATTTGAGCGGTATTATCCCTCAAGACTTGGCAAATTGCACTGCGCTTAGAAGATTAGATCTTGGGTATAATCTTTTAACTGGCACCATCCCCAAGTCTCTGAGTAACTGCTCAAAATTGCGTTTATTGTCGTTATCCGACAATGCGCTTGAAGGACCAATTTCATCTGAGATATTATCAAGATTGACTCGATTACAATATCTGTATTTGCACTCCAACAAACTCAACGGTAGCATCCCCAAGGAGATTGGAAAATTATGGAGATTGAGGAAGATTTTCTTTCAAAACAATAGTCTTACAGATAGCATTCCCACGGCCCTGGCGAACTGTTCATCTCTGGAGGAGCTGGATTTCTCTACTAATGATTTGTATGGCATCATTCCAGCAGAATTGTGTTCACTTACCCGACTACAGCAACTATCTCTCTATAAAAATTATCTTGGGAGATCAATTTCTTCTCTCACGAACTGTACCGAATTGAAAAAATTGATCCTACACCACAACATGCTGGAAGGTACAATTCCAGAGTTTATAGGCTATAAGCTACCCAAATATGCAAGTAATGGAATTGCGTTCAATCAGTTGAGCGGCAGCATCCCAAAATCTCTAGGAAGTTGTTCTGCGCTTAATTTTTTTTCAGTGCAATTTAACAATTTGATCGGAGCAATACCCCAAGAATTGGGGATGCTGACTCGCTTACAACAACTTTGGCTTGATGAAAACCACTTCAAGGGAAATATTTTCCCTTTTCTCTTAAACTGTACACAACTGCAACAGCTTGGACTGACATATAACAGTTTTGTGGGCTCCATTCCCTCAGATATTGGCCTCAAGCTTTCTAACTTACAAGGAGTTCTTGTTGGAATTAATCAATTCAGTGGAGTGATCCCAAAGTCTCCGGGAAATTGTTCTCAGCTCTCAACTCTTGATCTCTCAGATAATCTGTTAAGTGGCCCGGTGCCTGAAGAATTGGGAATGCTAACTGCTCTGAAAAAACTGTATCTTGTGGGTAATAGCTTGTCAAGCGGACACTGTGCTACAATGTGTATATTAGATGTACTCTCCAACTGCTCCATCCTCGAACACCTCGTTCTATCACGGAACAATTTCAATGGGACTTTGTCAAGGGGCATAGCAAACCTCTCTCCTAGGCTATATTATACTACCGTCATCTCTTATTATACTCGTTGTAGTATGGCGGTGTTCTGCCCTTCCCTTTTGTTGTTTATCGCACTATCACCTTGCTCAAGGATTCTTGCTGCAGGGTTGTGGTGTATACTTCTCTACCGCATATGTTTCTCACCTTCCCGGTAGTATAGCAGTGTATGTTTTTTATCATTACTTGAAGAGTGTCGATGAGACAATCTTATTTTTCTTATCAATATCTCAATGTCTCATTGACATTAGATCTTATGTTCCTCTGATATTGGTTGTTGGTGTCGATGAGACAAGTTAATATCTCTTGCTGATATGCCACTGTCTCATCGATATTTTCTTTTGGCAGTATTTCTTTATATATCAGTGTAACTCTACCATGTCGGGGAGACCCATGATTATTATTGTGGTATGGCGGTGTTTTTCCCTTCCCTTCTGCTATTTACCACACTACCACCTTGCTCAAGGCTTCTTGCTGCGGGGTTGTGGTGTATACCGCTCTACCACATATGTTGCTCACCTTCCTGGCGGTATAGCGATGTATACTTTTGATCATTACTTGAGGAGTGTCGATGAGACAATCTTATTTGTCTTACTGATATCTCAATGTCTCATCGACATCAATTCATTATATCCAAGATTTTTGTTTCGCCAAGCACTTGTAGATATACCTTGTCGATGTGACGTAAGTGATTCTCTCCTTGATATGCCTGTATCTTGTTGAAATTTCACTGTTTTACACCGTCGATGAGACATATAAATAAATCTCTTCAACATAGGGGTGTCCAAACCGGCGCTAAACCCGAAGCTAAACTTGAAGCTAAAGTCAGAGCTAAAAAGTGGCACTAAACTCGAAGCTAAACTCGGAGCCAAATGCAGTGCTAACGGTGGCACCACACTCGAAGCCAATATTAGCGCTAAAGGCAGTGCTAATGTTGGTGCAAAGGAGCACCAAAATTAGCGTTGACTTGTCCTGATCGGCGCAAATAAACACCAAAAAAGCACCATCCCAATAAATAGCGCCGATGTTTTCAAAAAAATGGCAAAAAATACATTAAAATAGTGGGTGGAAGCAAAAAACAGAGAAAAAAATGGAGCAAATCATAGGGATTTTTTGTAGTGCCTCCTCTTCTCTCCTCTCTATTTCACTTATCCCTCCCTCTCTCTCTCAAGTCTCTCCTTCCTACCCCCTATCCCTCTCTCAAGAATCTCTCTCTCGCTCACTCACTCCTATCTCTCTCCCCTCTACCCTTAACCCTTATACCCTCTATCCTCTACCCTCTATCTCTCTCCCACTCCCTCCCTCTCTCTCTCTCTCAAGTCTCTCCCTCCTACCCCCTCTCCCTCTCTCAGTCTCTCTCTCTCCTCACTCACTCCTATATCTCTCCCCTCTCTTTACCCTCTACCATTAACCCTTATACCCTCTATCCTCTACCCTATATCTCTCCCCTCCCTCCCTCTCTCTCTTAAGTCTCTCCCTCCTAGGGTTTAAGAGTTTAGGGTTGAGGGTTGATGAATATAAATTTGAAGTGAATGTAACCTAACTTGGTTTGTTTGAGTTTAAAATGGGTCCAAGAATGGGGTCTCTCCATTTTACATCAGGGAGACCCTATTAACCTGAAAATAGGCCACTACATTGCCAATTTCACCGAATTGGCAAGCTAGTGGGTGAAATTGGCAACCTAACTTGGCCTGTTTGAAAAAATGGATCTAAGAAATATTGTTATTCTATGCAAACCAAGACTTCTTAAGTGAATTTTTATTTTAAACTTCCACTAAAAATAGTTGTATGTAGTTAGAATAGGAAATATTGTTGAAGTCATGATGAAGAAATATAAAATAAAGTTTGAAAATAAAGTGAATACAAGAATTCTAAGAACACCCCCACCATTTTCACTAGTATAAAAAATCACCCCCCAAATATTATAAGATTGACACTTTATAATTTAGTGTGTTTACAAAGCCTTTTCCAAGATACAGTGCTCGGTAGACTCAAAATAGCCAAAATTACAAATTATGGTACAAAAAGAACTTGAGACAACATCTGAAAAAATTAGCCTTATAGTTGTGTAGTTCTCTTCACCAATTTTCAAACACCTATTCATTTTGAAAATTGGAGCATCAGGGTGAAAGTTATGGTCTGTTGAAGAAATTAGAAACAAACAACTTCAACCTAAAATATTTAGCAAAAAATGGCAAAAGATATTTACAATACCTCTATGGATGAAAATTACTCATCTCCAACTTTTCAATGATATCTCATTTTCAAAAATTTGATATCATGGCAAAAAGTTATGCAAGTTTCAAAAAATGGACCAATTTGGCCTATTGGAAGGCCCCGTTGGCCCCTTGGTGGCACTCGGGCGGTGGACTAGTGGTTGAATGAGCAAAGCTTCAGTGGTTTGGTCGTATTTAATTTTAGTAGTTTTTCTTGATCGTTGGCGGCTTAGTCAGCAACCTAGCAGATTGAGTTACAGATTTCCTCTTAAATACTTGGTCGCAGTTTATGCAAACTACCACTGGTGGTTTAAGGGTGTATGTGGCTTTGCTAAGCCATGACCCTTTATGGCCACTATGTGGTGGTTTAAACCCTCCAAAGGTAGCTCTTACTAAGCACTTTAATAAGCGTCACAACTCTTAAACAAAAGAAAGTGTTATGTATTTAATTTAATTTTTTTGAAAAAAAAATAATAAATAAATTGTATGAATACGACCTAGGGGGTCGTACGACTCTTTGGGAAAGAATTTTTTTCCTCGATGACTCCCGAAACCAAATATGGATGAATTATAATTCAAAGTTTGTCTCCTCAACCTCTTGAATGCAATGGCAAGGTCCTTTTTGGCTGAAAATGCTCTATAAAAACTTTCTCACCAGATTTGAGCTTCAAACCCCCATTTGTAAATATGTCATTTAATGATCTCCACTTAGATGAAACAAAATCCAATCTTGACTTTCTCGAGCCTCTTGGATGCATTGGAACAGTCAAAAAATGTCACTAGTATAACCATAAATGCTAAAATCACCTAGATCTCACAAAACACATATGTAATATAAAGAGGTTATTAAATATTGAAAATCCTTTCTAATTCTCCAAACCATTCAAGATTCAAGAGAAGAGAATATGAGAATTTACAAGATTTTTACTTGCAAATCTCATTCTCTCAATTAGGAATCTTATGAACTTAGATTTCCCAAACAAAAGCTTTGATACCATGTTAGAAATATGAAATAGATTGAATAAGCCAAAGAACTTTTTAAGAGAAAATTGTAGTTACATAAATTGGAGAAACATAAATGACACAAACCAAAAATCTGAGAGATTATGTAATGTTAGGATGACATAATTGTATTAAGAGTTTCCAAAATGAAAAATACAAGCTAGGTAGTGATTTTATATATAACTAAGGAGAGCATGGAGGTGGAAAATCAACCAATAATAATTGACCGCCAATAACCACCAACATTAAATAAAGTGGTGAAAAAGTAAATGCTCCACCCTTAAAAGGTGGAGGATAACTCATTACTTTATCTCCTATTTATTAAATGAGAAACTCACTTTATTATCCTTCATAAGATTAACAAATGTGTAGGAAAAACATATAACTAAGGGAAATAAATAACTCACTAGGAAAATAAAAACCTACACTAGCAATACTTATATCATAAATTGATAATTTAATAGGATTACACATGTATAATCCTTTCACAAGTCATATTATTACAAGAAAATAATATTAGGTTGAGAACTAGTGACCATAAAAAAAATGTTAAAGTTGAGTGATATGTATGTTATTACTCTGTAATCTTGAAATAGGCACCGATCCATCTTGATGTGTCCATCTAATCCCAAATACTATTTGCATGACAAATATCACTAGCCTAGAATTTATTCAAATTATTTTTCTCTTACAAAAAGGTGTTAAATTTACAAGGCATTTACCAAATGTGTCTTCAAAATGTTGAAAATCCTTATCATAAATTGTGATCATTCATACATCTTCTTGACATTGTTAATGAATTGTTGCACATGCTTATATACAATATCTAAATAATAAAACTCACCTTGGTTTTATAAAGCCTTAAGTGCAAGAGAGACTAATCTTGTGATTACTCTCATTGATAGGCCAAACCTCTAGTATTTTTAAGCATCAGATCTAACAAATCTTTAGAAACCATTGCATACAAGTTGGGGAACCAACAAAGGGAATGGTCATGAGATCGAAGTTTTTGTAGATAAAGGGGGATGCAAAGAAGAATAAAATGATATTAAAATGGATAATATATAGGAAGAAAATAGGATAACAACAAGAGGAATAGACCAGATATACAAAACAAAGAAAAACAAATTAAAAATATCTAAAGACTACAAGTTGCAAGATCCAACAAAATATTCTCAACATAACTTGCACCAAACAATCAAATACTTCATGGTGAAAGAACTTTTTGAAGGATTGTATGCAAGGATGGGGAAATGAGAAATGTTAGTATCTATTTATAGGTTTTTAAAGGGATTTTAGGATATCAATTTCAGGAAATTGATAGGTAAGAAATAAATGAAACACCTTTCCTATGTACTATTAAAAATGTCTTAAATTATCACACCATAAAAATAAAAATAAAAACTAATAATGCTTTAAGATGCTATTGTATGAGTAATAGATGTTCACACCTATTTTGACAACTATTATTTGGAAAGCTATTTTTTTTGGATTCAACTATGTGACTTTATTTGCATCAATATTTCGGATCACACTCCATGATCCATCATTAGGATGAAAAAAGAACTGAATTAGAGAAATGAGAGATTGCAAGACTAGGTTGAATAAAAAGAGATAGAGGAAGGTGGATGGGTTGCACAGGATTCAAGAAAGGAATTTTAAAATGAAAAAAAAATTGGATAAGAAAGAAAGAGAAACCACTAAAATTAGAAGAATTAGAAAGAAGAAAATTTAACTAAAGAAAATTATTTAAGGAGATAAAAAAAATATTTAGAATAATAAAGAAGTATGTATATAAATCTAAAAGGTTTAACTTAAACTAAAATAAATCTATTGTATTATATATATATATATATATATGATAAAACTTAAACTAAAATAATTCTATAAGATGTATCTATAAATTTATAAGATATGTATGTATGTATAAGAATTAGAATATACATAGATGTATATTATATATTATATACATATAATATGACTATAATAAAATTAATTATAGATAATAATTATACACATTAATTAATATAAGTATTCATATAATATATATACATATAAGAATACATATACATACATACACATATACATATACATATACATATACAAGAATAAAAGCGAAAGAAAATCAAGTACTAAAAAGACTCTATAAAGATATATTTAGACCTAAAGAGCACAATAAAAAAGGCAAGAATTAAACCTTAAGAAAATATAGACAAGAGGAGGCTAAATGAAAAGAAGAAAAACTAAAATAAATTAATAACTTATCAATATATATATCAAATAATATGACTATAATAAAAAGTGATTATATTTATATTTGATCAATTTTATCTTATTTTTCGTATATTTTCCTATCATCTATGTTAATTAAATAGTGACCTATTATTTAATTTATATTTCCTTTTTTTTCTTTTGATTCTTGCTAATGTCTTGAGGTGATTAAATTATGTAACTTACCTATTAGGGACTATGGTATCCTATTCATCAATTAAATTAAATAAATATCTCTATTTATTTTATTTTATTCCTAAACATCGTTTCCCTTTTCCTCTAAATAGGAATTAAATCCCTATTTATTTTTCATCTTTGAAGGTATGTCTTCGTTTTCAACCTTTGGATCCATATGATTTTCCCTTATCTTTTCCCTCTCCACCCACTATGCATATTCATAAGAGCTAGATAAGGCTTAAGCCTTCATGCAACATTTACATAAACTTAATCCAAAGTAGTTCATTTTTTTCAAAAGACTCAAGAAAAGTAGAAATAGTTCATGGACTATCATCATGTTCCTCATAATATTCATGTTGGGGGTAGAGTTTTCTTATACTTAGAAAAATGTCATTTGTAAGAAAAAGAACACAATAAGGTCAAGCCACTTTTCTATGGCCCTTACACTATTCTTCAGAAGGTGTTCGATAATGCTTTTCGACTTGATCTTCCAACTCAATTGGGCATCCATGATGTTATCAATGTTGATCTTCTCAAGCACTACCATGAGTCAACACTAGAGATTGAGCTTCTTGCTAACCTTCCTCTAGATGGTGTTCCTGATTTTCATGATTTTTTAATACAAAGACTCATCAACCCTGACATGGTTCCACTACTTCCTACCTTGTTTCCAAGCAAGGTCAACTTCCACATCAAGCTTGTTGGATCTCTTACCATCATCTATCTCATTATTTTCCTTCTATTTTTAGAGCATCGGAGTCCAATGCCACTATGGTTGGGAGGAATGATGAGGATTCATAGGGTATAGTTTTATTAGCATAGGATTATTAAATTTTATTATTATATAAGTTTTTATCCTACACAAAATTTAAAAGTAAAAGTCAAAAGTTAAAGGTTAGTGGTTAGGATGTTTAGGAGGTTAGTATAAAATAGTTACATGGATAATTTGAATGTTTACATTAAGATTTGAAAAATATTTGCAGATCCTTTATTTTAGGCATATTCATGTCTATATATCTACAACTTTCTCCTCATGTAGGCAATTTTTAGAATACAAGTTTTGTAGTTTATTTTGTAGAAAATAATGTACTTTGTTGAATCTAAACTCTAACTACTACTTTTGCTTGCTATTTCCTTGTCAGTTATGTCAAACGTAAAAATGAAATCATTAGATTCATAAATTTCAATAATTCAATAATTATTCCAAATGACAATTTAAAGTGTTAAGCCTACAACATTGCAAAAATAAAGAAAGTCCTAAATCAAACAAAATTATAATGAACAAATAAAACAAATAAAAATGAGTTCAACATATTCAAAGTCACTTCTTATAAAATTATTAAAAATTAATAACACAAATGAGTAATAGATGCAAATATTTTTAATTCTATTGATCACATATAAATAAAATAATTTTATATAACCTAAAATTAAATTAACTTTATTAAACATCAACTTAAAATATTTGTAAGTATTTAATAAAACCTTAAATTGTTATTATTGATCTAGAAATAAAAATCTGTGATATAATTTTTCAAAATATTGTATTACAATAAATTTTTTAATCGGAAGACTCTAAATAGAATGTAATGAGACATAGTCGGCCATGAAAACAATTCTCTATTTCTTGCAATTATAAAATTATTGCTGTCTGAGAAAGGAGCTGCAAATCCCACAGTTTTGGGAATATCGGTTAGTAACTATTTACAGCAAACCATTAAGCCACTTGAGATTTGACAAGTGTATGGAATTCATTAGAAAGTGAGCGCTCAATCAGGTGCTCCTCATAGTAAACCCACGTCTCAGGGGTCAATGACTGTCCAAAACCATAACGACAACAACATCATGTCCTCTGCAAAAGTCCAGAACCCCTTCTTTTCAGTATACGCATTCGCTGAAGTTTTCCAATTTCCATTGAAAAGTTATCACATGAAACTTTCGATAAAAGGGGCAATGAATATGTTATGTATTTACAGATTTACGAGAAGGGGTAAGCAATTCCTATTGCAGCTGGATTAATTCTACTCTCAGATATGGATAATTTGGAAAGGCCAATGGATTGTAAAGGTCAGTTCATTCTTTTACTCATCTTCACTACTTATATCTTTGTTACATTTTCGTCCAATGAGTTGCAATTCCAGAAGCAGATTGATGCAGAAGCTTTGCTTGAATTAAAAATGTCAGTAAAAATGGATCCAAGTCTTTCCTTGTCCAACTGGGTAAATGGAAATAACATTTGCAACTGGAGTGGAATAACTTGTGATCACAATCAGTTGGTTGTGAGTGTGGTTCTCAAATATAAGAGTCTGGTTGGTACTATACCACCTCACATTGGCAATATGTCCTTCCTTACAATTCTTGACCTGTCTAATAACCGTTTCTTTGGCTTCACTCCCCACGAGCTTGGTAAATTAGAGAAGCTGCAGTACATTAAGTTATACGAAAATAGTTTGCAAGGTCCAATTCCAATTAGTCTGGGTGAATGCGCAAATCTTTTAGAACTCCGATTGAACAACAATTTTTTGGTCGGAAACATTCCCTCGGAGCTGAGTTCCCTGCACAAGTTGCAAAAACTCCACCTCTCTTCCAATAATTTGAGCGGTATTATCCCTCAAGACTTGGCAAATTGCACTGCGCTTAGAAGATTAGATCTTGGGTATAATCTTTTAACTGGCACCATCCCCAAGTCTCTGAGTAACTGCTCAAAATTGCGTTTATTGTCGTTATCCGACAATGCGCTTGAAGGACCAATTTCATCTGAGATATTATCAAGATTGACTCGATTACAATATCTGTATTTGCACTCCAACAAACTCAACGGTAGCATCCCCAAGGAGATTGGCAAATTATGGAGATTGAGGAAGATTTTCTTTCAAAACAATAGTCTTACAGATAGCATTCCTGATAAACTAAATAAAATAACAGAGCAATGAAGACATACACTTGCATAGAGAAAAAGCAGAGCAGATTTACACACTAAAAAATGGAACAGAAGAAAATATATTCACTGCATATTTATACAGCAGTATGCTGTTATTTTCTTACATTGTAAACTGGACTGGAGAATGCTGTATTTATAGATCTTTCAGAGATTTCTAGAAGAAGAAGGAAATACACAAAGAGCTGGAGGTCGGTGTAGGAAGTGTCTAGAAGCCAGAAGTTTCCAGCGAAATCTGCAGGATACGAAAGAGAGTTCTATTATTAATATTTCACCTACCTCAGCTACGTAGGCAAATAAACAGTATTCCAACACCCCCCATAAGGTTTATTTGGAGAGAAGAGCAACTGTCTTGAGCTGTAACAAGTTTCTAAGTTTTACAAATTTTACAATAGACAATGCTTTTGTAAATATATCAGCGATTTGATCTTCTGTTCCACAGAATTGTAGCTCTATTACTTGACTTTCAATCAAGTCACGAACAAAATGGTGATGCACTTCTATATGCTTAGATCTAGCATGATATACAGGATTTTTCGCTAGCTTAATAGTGCTTTGATTATCACAAAATATTATAGTAGGAGATTCTTGTGGATGGCATGTGTCTTCAAGTAATCTTCTAAGCCATAATGCTTCTTGAGATGCCTTTGATGAACCAATATATTCAGCCTCTGTAGATGATAGTGACACTGTTGGTTGCTTCTTGCTGCTCCAAGAAATTGGTCCCGATCCAAGATGAAAGATGTATCCCGAGGTTGATTTTCTGTCATCAATATCACCTGCATAATCAGAATCTATGTACCCAACTAGAGTAGGCTCTCCTCCATATTTATATTCAATGCCAAGCTAATAAGTACCCTTAATGTATTTTAATATTCTTTTAGTTGCTTTCCAATGTTCAATGTGTGGATCTTCCATGTACTTGGATACAATACCAACTGCATATGCAATATCTGGTCTAGTTATAGTAAGATACAAAAGACTCCCAACAAGTTGTCTATATAATTTTCCATCCACCTTCTTTTGTGTAGAATTAGCACTCAGTTTTAATCCCACTTCACATGGTGTATTAGATGGTTTACAATCACTCATATTAAATTTTTTCAATACATCAAGAGCATATTTTGTTTGAGAAAGCATGATCCTTTCTTCTTCTTGCCATACTTGCATGCCCAAGAAATAGTGCATTAATCCTAGATCAGTTATTTCAAAAGATTGTTTAAGTTGTTCCTTGGTACTTTCAATACATTCTGTGTGATCTCCTATAATGATCAAATCATCTACATATAGCATGATAATAACAATTTGACCATCAAGATGCTTTACATACACATCTGGATCAGCTTTACTTCTTTTAAATTCTGCATCTATAAAGTATTCATTTATTTTAGAGTACCATGCCCTTGGAGCTTGTTTAAGACCATATAGTGATTTTTTTAATCTACACATTAAATGTTCTTCACCACTTTTAACAAATCCTGGTGGTTGTTGCATGTTGTGGTTGTTGCATGTAAATTTTTTCTTTTAGATCACCATGTAGAAATGCACTTTTTACATCCATTTGAAAGATTTTCCAACCAGATTTTGCAGCTAGAGCAACTATTGTACGAATTGAACTCATTTTAGCAACTGGAGCAAAGGTTTCAATATAATCAATACCTTTTGTTTGTGAGAAACCTTTAGCCACTAGCCTCGCTTTGTGTTTTTCAATAGCTCCATCTGATGTGAACTTCGTTCGGTAGGTCCACTTGCAACCAACCACATTTTTTTCTTTTGGAAGTGTTGTCAATTCCCAAGTTCCATTTTTCATCAAAGAATTGTATTCATCTTGCATTGCTACCTCCCATTCTTCTTTTCCTTTTGCTTCCTCATATGTACTTGGAGTGTCCACCTGCATCACCCTAGTCATGAGAGCATAGTTAGCAAACATATTTCT
This sequence comes from Sequoia sempervirens, assembly GCA_007258455.2. Classification (NCBI taxonomy): domain Eukaryota; kingdom Viridiplantae; phylum Streptophyta; class Pinopsida; order Cupressales; family Cupressaceae; genus Sequoia; species Sequoia sempervirens. The sequence goes on from VDFB02130476.1 coordinate 22,100, forward strand.
AGGTCCTTCTTGGTAGATTTCATGGATGCTTCTAGTCTTTTGTGTGTCTTCACCATCACTTTCACTTGATGCTTCAACTTGTGTTCCTTCTCCTCCTGCAGAAGATTGCACACCTTGATTTGGATCATTAGTAGACTTATCTTCATCAATTAAGATTGGAAAGTAAGATAATGTAGGAGAATTTTCACTCTCAATATCTTCATCAAACCATACATTCCTTTTAATATGAATTTCATTTGTTTTAGGATTATATAACCTATATCCTTTTGATTCCTCACTATACCCAACCATTATGCACTTTTCACTTTTCCTTTCAAGTTTTTTTCTTCTTTCATCAGGAATGTGGGCATATGCATTACAACCAAAGACTCTAAAATGAGATATTGTAGGCTTTCTACCACTCCATGCCTCTTCTGGTGTTATGTTCAAGACTGCCTTAGTTAGTGTTCTATTCAAAATATAAACTGCAGTACAAATTGCTTCAGCCCAAAATTTAAATTCTATATTTCTAGAGTGAAGCATGCATCTAGCCATTTATATTATAGTTCTATTTTTTCTTTCGGCAACCCCATTTTGTTGGGGTGAGTAGGAGACAGTTGATTCCTTTTTAATACCATGTTTATAGAAATCTAAGAAAGCTTTGTTCATATATTTCATTCTTCTATCTGTTCTTATTATCTTTAGAGATTTTCCACTTTGATTTTCAGTTAATGCCTTGAACTCTTTAAACTTATCAAACACTTCATCCTTCCTTTTTAGAAAATATACCCAAATTCTTCTAGTATAATCATCAATAAAGGTGAGGGCATACCTTGATCCTGCAAATGATGGTGTTCTAAAAGGACCCATTACATCACTATGAACCAAATGTAGAGGAGTTTTTGCTCTCCATGATTTACCTTGTGGGAAACTTTCCACATGTTGTTTTCCCATAGCACATCCTTCACACACCTTGTGACTTGATGACATTTTTGGAAGCCCATGCACCATATATAGTTTCTCCATAAGCTTGAGACTTTGATAGTTGATATGTCCCATACGCCCATGCCATAACCTGCTCACATCATCATATTTGGCAATAGCACAAATATTCTCATCTCCACATTTAGAAGTGAATTCTTTGAATTTATATAACCCATTTTCCATTGCACCAATTGCAATCACTTTGTAATTATTACTCACATCCTTGATTAAACATTTGTCATTGTAGAACTCTATTTTGTACCCTTGAGTTGTAATTTGAGATACAGAAAGTAGATTTGTTTTTAATTCAAGAACTAGCTTCACATTTTTTCACACCATTATCAACTTTAACATTTCCAGTCCCTTTAACTTCTAAAGCACTATTATTTCCCAAATATGTCTTTTATGTATTACTCTCATTTAATGATTCAAACTGTTCCTTACTGTGAGACATATGTTGTGTAGCACCAGAATCAATAACCCATTCATCCTTAAAAGAATTGTTTTCTTTAAGTGCAACACAAAAAGCATTTCTTTTAGAATCAATAACTTTTGTATACTTATTTTGTCTTCTTCTCTATATCTCTATCTCTTTTGAAACACTTATTTGCTTTATGACCCATTTTCCCACAATAATTGCATTTCCATTTGCTTTTATTATAATCCTTAGATGGAACATTTTTATTCTCATACTTCCAATTCCTTTCTCTAGACTGATTTTCTTGTGACTTTTTGTAATTTTGTTTCCCTTTTATTATGAATGCTTGAGATTCATCACTAAATTCTCTTTCTTTAATTTGACGCTTTTCTTCTTGCACTAGCTTAGCACATAACTCTTCAGATTTAATATTTTTTAATTTATCTGCAGTATCTAGTCCCCTTATGAATGATTGATAAGATCCTGGAAGACTTTGTAATATGATTTACACAAAATCTTTATCATCTACATTCTTTCCAAGAGATGCAAGCTCATTTTTCTTTTCCTTTAATTTACTTAAATGAAGAACTAGCTCTTGTGAATTTGATAATTTCATGTTGTACAATTTTGTGGCAAGAGTTAGAATCCATACACCTGAATTTTCATATGTATTTTTCAAAATACCCCATACTTTGACTCCACTTCTCTCATTGCGAACTTATGGAAGCACTTCATATGAAAGAGTAAATTTGATCTATGCTGCTGCCTGTTTATCCCTTTTATCCCAATCTTCTTGCTCTTTTCCAGCACTTGTTGGTCTTTGTTCACTACCATTAACAATTTCATAACAATTTCTAAGTGTTAAAAAAATCTCCAAACGAGACACTCAATCATAGTAATTCTTTCCATTTAATTTAACTGTGGGCAAAGGAATACCAAAAGAATCCATTATGTGAAATTCCCTCCTTTTTGGATGAGAATGAAAGAGACTTCAAAGTCTTAACACCCAAATGAAAATTTCTCACCAATTTTCTGTACATACACTCTTTCCTTTGCTGCGGTATTGTTTCACTTGCCACAGAGATGTTGGAGCTGCTCACAGCTGAGTTACGACCTGCACAAACAAGATTTCATGCTACAAAATTTCCACACCACTGCCCAAGATTTAACATTAGCTCTGATACCAGGATAAACTAAATAAAATAACAGAGCAATGAAGACATACACTTGCACAGAAAAAAACAGAGCAGATTTACACACTAAAAAATGGAACAGAAGAAAATATATTCACTGCATATTTATACAGCAGTATGCTGTTATTTTCTTACATTGTAAACTGGACTGGAGAATGCTGTATTTATAGATCTTTCAGAGATTTCTAGAAGAAGAAGGAAATACACAAAGAGCTGGAGGTCGGTGTAGGAAGTGTCTAGAAGCCAGAAGTTTCCAGCGAAATCTGCAGGATACGAAAGAGAGTTCTATTATTAATATTTCACCTACCTCAGCTACGTAGGCAAATAAACAGTATTCCAACAATTCCCACGGCCCTGGCGAACTGTTCATCTCTGGAGGAGCTGGATTTCTCTACTAATGATTTGTATGACATCATTCCAGCAGAATTGTGTTCAGTTACCCGACTGCAGCAACTATCTCTCTATCAAAATTACGTTGGGGGATCAATTTCTTCTCTCATGAACTGCACCGAATTGAAAAAATTGATCCTACACCACAACATGCTGGAAGGTACAATTCCAGAGTTTATAGGCTATAAGCTGCCCAAATTGCAAGTAATAGGATTGCAGTTCAATCGGTTGAACGGCAGCATCCCGAAATCTCTAGGAAATTGTTCCGCTCTCTATGCTCTTCGAACAACATATAACAATTTGAGCGGAGAAATACCCCCAGAATTGGGGATGCTCACTCGTTTACAATTCCTTGCGCTTGGTAGTAACCTCTTCAAGGGAAACATTTTCCCTTTTCTTTTAAACTGTACACAACTGCAAACTTTTGGACTGACAGATAACAGGTTTGTGGGCTCCATTCCCTCAGATATTGGCCTCAAGCTGGCTAACTTAAAAGCATTTACTGTGTCAATTAATCAATTCAGTGGGCGGATCCCAAAGTCTCTAGGAAATTGTTCTCAGCTCAGTGTTCTTAGCCTCTCTAATAATCTGTTAAGTGGCCCGGTGCCTCTAGAATTGGGAAAGCTTACTGCTCTAAAAAAACTGTATCTTGGGAATAATAGCTTGTCAAGCGGACACTGTGCTACAATATGTATATTAGATGTACTCTCCAACTGTTCCTTCCTCGAAGTCCTTGATCTACCAGGGAACAATTTCAATGGGACTTTGTCAAGGGGCATAGGAAACCTCTCTCCCAGGCTATCAAAACTTCGCTTGAGTAGAAATAATATCACTGGCAATATACCAGAAGAGATTGGAAACCTTACAGGTTTGTTCGATCTCCGTCTTAGTAAGAACAGTTTTATTGGAAAAGTTCCGAGTGCATTAGGCCATCTGAAGATTCTACAGTGGTTGGACTTGAGCTCCAACAAATTCCATGGCAACATTCCACCAGAGTTTAGCATGCTGGTAAACCTGGAATATCTACAGCTTCAGCTAAACCATATATCTGGAGACGTTCCTTCATATTTGGGCAGTCTGCAACAGCTGAGGGGGCTTAACCTCCGTCATAACAAGCTCACGGGAAGGATACCGGATGGCATTGGGCAATGTTTCCGCCTGGAGGATATTGACCTCTCATACAACAACCTCACAGGAAATATCCCTATGGAGATCTCAAGCCTCCGTTCACTAATATTTCATCTCAGTTTTTCACATAATTCATTGACAGGAAGATTGCCATTTTTGGGAGGAATGCAACATGTTCAAGTTATAGATATCTCTGCTAATAAACTTTCAGGACCCATCCCTGGCGATATTGGCAGTTGCGTGGAATTGCAATACTTGAATCTTTCCAAAAACAAATTGGAGGGAATAGTGCCAATATCAATAGGGCAGCTTAAGAGCCTTGAAAGCATTGATTTGTCTTTCAATGAGTTGTCTAGGCCAGTGCCAAGCTCTATTGCAAATCTCACAATGCTCCGGCATTTAAATTTCTCCTACAACAACTTGAGCGGATCAGTCCCAAATCAAGGAGCTTTCCGAAACGTAAGCGCAACATCATTTTTGAGAAATCCGGGATTGTGTGCAGCCTCAGGCTGGTTGAATTTACCAAATTGCACTAGCTTTGCCAAAAATCATAACGGGTTCAACAGAAACATTGTCTTGGTTGCTTCAATTGGCACATTTTTAGTATTGTTTGCAACTTATATTTCATCTTTTTCAACTCTCTATTCTGATGATAGTTCATTGAGTGTGATCCGAAATGTTGATGAAAAAAGACTCTACACAATCAAATCCAGAAGCATTTAGATGTAAATTGTGTTTCATTTTGGGTGCATTTTACTTTTTCTACAGAAAAATAAAAATAGCACCAGTTATGGATGGTTTGTTGGGACGAGATTTCGTTAAAATCTCGAGCCAGGAACTTCACAGAGCAACCCAAGGATTTAGTGCTGACAATTTGTTAGGCGAGGGTAGCTCCGGGTCGGTTTACAAAGCGCTCTTGTATGATAACACATTGGCAGCTGTAAAGGTCTTTGACCAGGACCCTCAAAATTCATACAACAATTTCGTCCGAGAATGCAGAATACTGAGCAAAATCAGGCACCGCAATCTTGTCAAAGTCTTGTCCTCTTGCTCAGCTGAAGATCTCAGCGCTCTGGTACTCGAATATATGTCAAAGGGGAGCCTGGAACAACATCTGCACAAGGATGAAACACGGTGTAGCTTGAGTCTGAAGATGAGACTCAACATTGCACTTGATGTAGCACATGGGGTCGCATATTTACACCACGATTGTTCTCCCACCGTTCTCCACTGCGACTTGAAGCCTTCAAATGTGTTAATGGACGAAACCATGACAGCCCATGTAACTGATTTTGGAATTTCTCGTCTATTGACGTCCCCTGTTTCTGAAAGTAGCAGCACGTCCAGACTGAAGGGAACAGTAGGCTACTTTGCTCCAGGTAAACACCCAAGCCCATCATTGTTTCGAATCTCTGTGTTTGTCTTTGCTTTTTAATTTCATATATTAGTTATGTTCTCAACTATGACATCACTTTTAACTGTTACAGAGTATGGAATGGGGGGACAAGTGACTACCAAGGGAGATGTTTACAGCTTCGGGATTCTCATCCTTGAAATTGTAACTAAAAAGAGGCCCACTGACGATATGTTTTCTGGAGATACCACTTTGCCCAGCTGGGTGAGAAGAGCATTCCCTGCGGCAGTGGAGGGAGTGGTGGACAGAGAGCTGTTGCTTGAAGAGTCCAGTAGTGCAGAGTTGGAATCCACTGAGCATGGCAGTTGTCTGCGTAGTTTTATTGGATTGGGACTGCAATGCACAAGGCAATATCTAGGGGATAGACCAACAATGAGAGAGGTGGAGAGCATGCTTGAAAAGATTGTGTATGGCAGGGCATATGGCAATTTAGAGGATCATACATCCGTCCAGAATCTGTTGAGTGCAATCAATGAAGTAGGCCATCCAAATAGTAGCAGCACTTCATTCACCGATTAAACCTAGAAAAGTTAATAAAAGACTGACAATCTACAGTATTAGTTTTTGAGATGTGTTTAACCCATTAAATATTTATTTGGATCTACTAGTAAAGTTGTATGGAAACAATGGTTAGATATTTTATGTTGGGTTGTACATTAAAAAATATTTAATATTAATAAAATTTAGAACCAAAAAGTAAATGTTGGGGTCAATGGTTTTGTGCTCTAATGGTTTTGGACACATGATTTAGTCAATACAACTTAATGGTTTTGTATGAGCTTAAATTTATAAAAGTAAGCACATGTTTAGTGGTTTTGATTGGTTGTCATTTGTATTGAGTTGTCTTGAAGAGTGCATATGTGAAGCATAACATGGGATGAATGGTTGCATGGTTACCCATTATGATTAGACACATGGAGGATGCATTGAAGGAGCTTGATGTTTCATAAGTATTCATTGAAACTTTGTAAGTGTATTGTAATTTTTTCATTGTTAAATAATAATTGAAATATGGATGCTTTTGGAAGCTATGTTTTTCCCTAAAGAGGGTTTTTTAAGTTATATATTATGTAATCTTGTAATATGTCTTTGATCTTTGCATTATGATTTTTGTAAGCTTGCAGGCACCATATTCTTTCACAAGGTTATGTAGGAAATGGTATGATGAGCTAGTAATTTTCTAACAACATTTACCAATCTACAAGTTACCTAAGCAGATGAAGTTGTTTGTGTAATGACTAAAATCGCATGCCATTCATTTTTTCCATTAAAAAATTAGTTTTCATTCTTGCAGCATATTCTTAGGGCTCATTAAGCTTGTCCTTATCTTTTTTCCCAAACCCAAGTTTCAATAGTTCAATGTTTAAACATGATTTGTATGATCATTTTAGTCCATATTTTTTACATTTTAATGCTAATTGATTCATTTCCCTCAAATGATGTTACAATTGTGTAGACACCAATGCATTCACATTGCCATCCCATTACAATATGATTGTATCAATTCAATATAATAACTAGGTTGGTAATGTTGCAACTTCATTAATCTTGTAACAACCATTTGACCAAGTTTTTTCAAGTTTGCAACTAGTATTCCCTAACCTCTTGACTTAAAATATCCACCTTAGTGACTCTTGGGATTCTCTTTCATTCTCTACAAGAATCAAACTTGTAGAGGTTTTTGGACATTTAATTCTATGTTGGCTAGTGTGAATGTTTCTTATAGGAACTATGTAGATTTTTTTATTTTTTCTAGATAGCATTCTTGTGTGATTTTAGAGCTATAGTACTTCTATAATTCATCCACCCTTATGAGTTTGCATCATTTTAAATCATTTTATTGCTTATAGTTTCCTTTACTCTTTACTCTAATCTTGTACATTTTTAAAGCCATCTTTTCTTCTTTGTAGCTAGATACTTCTTGAGGGAGACAATTTTAAGATAACTTCTCACCATCTAGGGAAGACATCACTTCTTAAATTTTGTGACTTGATGGTATTATTGTTGTTCATACTTAACCCTCCTCTCTTTTCTAACCCTCTTGAAATTTTTGCCTTCTATGTTAATTTAGATTATCATAAGGTTGTTATTGTATTCTCAATCTTAAACCAAAATGTATATATTTGTCCATTTTATTTTGGAGTCCACAAAACTTGTTGTTGTCACACTTGGATTCTCTAGTCTCTAGATTTATCCTTCATACACACAAAAATAGCAACTTTGTAGAAGTTAAGTGTTCTTTTTATAAGAATTACTACTATTCTCTACCTAGATACACTCTAGATTAGGAACCCAAACATATTATCCAATAGATAGGGACCCAACCATTTGGTAAGCTCTCTAGTAGTCACATTCATTCTTTCTATCTAGCGACAAGTACCATTAGTGAATCAATTGCACATAAGTTTTTTGTCCCTAAAATTTCTTCATCTATCGTATTTCTATTATTTGGCTACTAAATCATTTCCTTCATTTGACACTACCATCTTCTAGTATTAAGTTATATGTTATTGTTATTAGAACAAGTTTATATGTACAATTAGATTATATGTGTATAGGACCAAAACACACATGGATAATAGCATAATTTCACTATTCATTCATGAATTTCATGAGCATTTTATTATTTCTATTGATTGTAACTTTCTCCAAATTCTATGTTTTTTCCAAGTTCTTGTTTTTGTCTTCAATTTTAAGAATATTGTATTATGTTTTTAATTATTCTATATTTACCTAATACACTAGTGAAAATAATGGTATTTCATTTGAGGAATGGAGGTAGCTCTTAATTAGGAAAAATAAACTTAAGTGTAGACCCAAGCACTTTGCTTATTACTTTGTTGTAGATTACATTAATTATTTTGTTTTTGTCTAAAGGAATAAGGAATTTGAATAAAAGTATAGTTAAATTTCACCTATTTTAGTTGGTGAACATGACACTTTAATTATAGAACTTTCTATATTAGTTTATTTGTGAGAGTTTGAAATTTTGAGTTTCATCACTCAATTTATATTCTTTTCTCATCATGTTCATTGTAGCTTGTGCTTAAATCCTATAATGAATTTTTATTTTAGTCATTTTCTTTCTCTAGAGCTATGTATGTGGATTATCTACCTCCTTCCATCCACTTTTTTCTACTCTTGAAGATGCCCCTTATAAATTAGGTATGGTAGTTTTAGACATGAGGGGGCCTATATGTTGGTACTTGTGAGAGAATTAAATGCATATAAAGTATTTGTTAGACCTTCAACATATTATTTATTAGTCACCTCAAGCACCCATAGGAGTAGAAATATTTTGCAACACCAAAGAGCCTTCCACACAAGAAAGAAGTAAATAAAATTTTATATTTCCAATAATGATATAATGTGTACTTGAGATGGTTAAAGTATACGCAAACCCTTGTTTACATAGGCAATGGTGAGACATACGAAAATATAAGAGTATGACAAGTATCACAATCATATGACATGACACAAAAATTAAATCCCCTAAATTTTCCCTAAGTAAACTTAACTAACTTGGCATGAAAGGACCCAAGAGGGAGACTTTTTAGAGAATAACCTTGTTCACACTAATAGCCCTCAAGTAAATGCATGTAAATGGGGGGGGGGGGGAAGAGGAGTTAAAAGTGACCATTTTAAAAAATTAGTTAAACCTAAACGCAGACAAGTAACTCAAGACATGTACACTCAAAGTTTGAAGATATAATAAGACAAAGAATGTAGTACTCTGAATCTAGTTTCTAAACTACTAAGGATTTTTAAGATAATTCAAAGTTAGGAGGGTGAAATGCTGAGAATACAAAAAAAATGCTCCTATTTTTATCACTACAATATAACATAGCATCCAATTTGCACCCATTTATTTTTTGTTGCATATTAAATTATTTTCCAAAATTAATTATTAGAAATATAGATAAAAATGACTACTACAAGTTTTGTATTTTTTTTAAAAAAATATTAATTTCTTTTGTGATTTTTCAAAGTGGATTCTCCTTGAAAACTACATCACTATGCAAGCACATCACCTAACACAAAAAATTAATAAAAAATCTATATTTTTCTAATGTGCATAGAATAAAGTGTAGAACAATCTTTGTTTTTTCAAATTTGGATAAGAAAATCAAATTTTATAAAGAAAAATCAATTTACATACATATTGGAGGAATATGGAGGCATTATTCAAAGAAAAAAAAATGTACCTTAATTTTTAAAAATTATTTTAAAAAATTGGCTAGAAAGCTAAGAAGTAGCTTGTCATTTTGGTGGTGTTATCATGAAATTTTATTTTAAAATACATAAACTTGATGAGGACGAAGTTCAAATTCATGATTTTATGTTGAAAACATGAATGCAAGAGCCATAAGATAGCTCCAAATGAATGCAAGAGCCAAAAGAGAGCTCCAACCCTTAGACTTGAAAATCTAAGTCTAATTGGTTAAAGATCCTTAAAGTTTTGATTTAAGACATTAGAAATGTGTACACTTTATGTTTCAATGTAAAATAAAATGAGCTCACATTTTTTCTTACATTGAAACATATACACATTATGGCTCATACACATTTTATATAGTGCATATGTGTTTTGAATAAAATCTTCTTTTTCACCACTAAATTGTCCCTCATTTTGGTATGCTTACCCCTATTAAGTGCAACTTAGGGAGGAAAAAGAAAAGTGCAAAAGATGGGTTCTAACAAAAAGGCATGATGAGGTACCAATGTATTAAATTTCTCTCACAAATCAAGAAAAGAAGAAAACCCATAGGAAAAAATCCTCCCAAAAGAGAGAAAAAATTAAAAGAAAATGTGATAAAAGTAAGGAAGGAGGACTCAAGATGACCCCCCAAGGAAAAATTCCTTCATCAATGTACAAATGTGATCTCTGAGATAGATAAAATCCCATTTGAGGGGAAAAAATCCCATAAAAGAGGGAAAACAAGGGAGACCATGTAGCCCACCTTAATGTAGAGTTTCATGCACTAATGGTAGATGCTTTGCATGCAATGCTAAAAATTATCCAAGAACACCAAACAAAATTTCTCCCCTCCAGAAGAAACAAAGCCAAAGGTGTATGCAAAAGAGATTTCTATTCCAAGAAGGAATATGAGGGGAAAAAATCAAAATTTATGTCTTCAGAAACTACTTAAATATCCCTTGTTGGTTAGGAGATAACAACCCAAGAAAATGGGCTCCCTACATGTAGTTCAAAGGATCTAATGATACAAGGGTTGAAAGGAAGCCGAGTGAGCGGAAACAGCTTCCTACACTAACCTAAGTAGGGAAGAGTTACAAAATCTTCTTTTAACACCCTATTCAATTATAGAAATAGAAACACATACAAAGAATAGAAAGTAAAACAACAAGAACACATAAAACAAACAACCCCAGATATATGTGGGGAAAACCCTTGAACACGTAAAAACCCCACCCTCCAAAAGTACAGTACTACTATATTATCTGAAATAAATATTACAATGCAGCCCCAAGTACAAAGCTTCTTCAAGAAATGTTTTGAAACAAACACCTATTCTGGAGTGAATTCAGCAGCACTTCATTAACTAAAAACAAACTACACATTCTACAATTCATAGCATCCAATATATAGAAAGATGCAAGGAAGAAGAAGCATCTAGAAGAGGATGGGTGTCCAAATCCACATGGCACAATCTTCCACGTCATAACATGAATTTGGACACATGTAACATATTCCCTTACACCCCTTATAGTTGTCATAACACATAAATATTCCTTCCTCAAGCTTGGGTGCCCAAAATATGCTAAAAATAGGTTATGATAGATGTCTTACACATCTTACAGTTGTCATAACTAACAACACTTACAACTATAAGAGAATCTATCATAATCGACCAAGAATACCCAATTCTCTTACAACCTATCATAACCCAACTTGGGCGCCAACTTTCTTCATACAAAAATATGCCTTATGATGCATCATAGAATCTTTCATAAGTTGTCATAACTTTTCATAGGTCCAAGATTCCAAAGTGGGATGCCTACCTCCACTTGGGATGATGATGTGTCATCCAGTCATCTCCAACGGGGATGCTACCCAGCTAGTGGGTCCCAATTAATGACAAGATAATGTAGGCAATTAAATAATACATTAAATTAATCAATATTAGGACTCTAAGGTTGAGACACCCTAATCCCAACATTCTCCCACTTGTTGAAGACCTGCCAAGATTCATGTGAAATCATCTACTCAAGGCCCCAAGGCCTATGGAATCGGAACACAATCTGAACTTCTCTGTGCTTACTGCTTTTGTCAGTGCATCTACAACATTCACCAAAGTGTCAACCTTTTCCAAGTTCACCTTTCCATCTTCAACCATATCATGAACAAAATTATACTGAACATCGATGTGCTTTGTTATGGCATGGAAGGTAGGATTCTTTGCTAGATAAATCACACTTTGATTTTCGTAACAAGCAGTAATTTGTCCTGCATCTAAACCAATATCAGAACACAATCTCTTAAGCTAAATGGCTTCCTTAAAAGCATGAGTGTTTTCCATATACTCTACCTCTATCATGGACAACATGACTACAACCTTTGCTTACTCATCCAACTGATAGCACCACCAAACATCATAAACATGTAACCACTGATGGATCTTCTGCTATCAATGTCACCTACCCAATTTGAATCCACATATCCATGAATACTCACAGAATGTTGAGGTCCAATAGGATAACCATGAAAACACAAGGCATACTCAGAAGTACCCCATAAATATTTGAACACTCTCTTAACAACGTCCCAATGCACCAATCCAGGATTAGCCATAAAATAGCTAAGGACTCCCACTGCTTGGGCAATGTCTAGTCTCATACACACCATTGCATACATTAGACTACCAACTGCACTCACATATGGTACTTTGTTCATGTCCTACATCTCAGTAGGATATTTTGGACAATAATTCACAAAAAGCTTCATCCCCTGCATCACAAGAACAACTAACTATCTACAATCTACTATTTTGAATCTCTCCAACATCGAGTTCACAAACTTACTCTAGCTTAACCAAATATTTTTGTTAGCTCTATCTCTCATGATCTCCATTCCTATAATGTACCTAGCTACACCTAGGTATTTCATCTCAAACTATGCTGATAACTAAAACTTCAAATCTGAAATCATACTTTTACCATTCCCAATAAACAACATATCATCTATGTATAAAACAATAATGAGAATACAACCATTATCAGATTTGTAATATACACAATGGTTAGATTTGGATCTCTAAAATCTCAATGACAACACATAGGTATCAAACTTCTGGTACCACATTCTAGGAGACTATTTCAAACCATAAAGAGAATTCTTCAATTTGCAAACCAAATTTTCTTTACCTTTTCCAACAAAATGTTGTGGTTGTGGCATGTAAATCTCTTCCTCCAAATCACCATGAAGGAACGTCATCTTCAAATCCATCTTCCACTTCTAAGTCATACGCTACTACAATTGATAACAAGAACCAGATAGATGTCAGCTTCACAACAAGAGATAATATCTACCCATAATCAATTCCCTTCATCTATGAAAACCCCTTAGCGACCATTTGTGCCTTATACTTCTCAAGATTGCCATCAGGACCATAGTTCTTCTTGAAAACCCATTTCCAACCAACAAGTTTACATCCAATAGGAAAAGGTACCAAATCCCAAGTCTTGTTTTTCTTTAATGCAACCATCTCCTCATCCATGGATTTTATCCAAGAATCTACAACATTCATACCCATTGCCTCTCTAACAATCCTAGGCTCATCAATGTTAGCAATCAAAGCAAAAATGCAACTGGAATTTAATAGTGAATAACTAAACCTATTCAGTTGCTTCCTAACTCATGTAGACCTCCTCAAAGGCTAAGGTTGAGATTCTTCTTCTTCTTTAGAAATTTCAGAGCTACTCGAGTCTCCTCATTATCAGGTCCAACAGGAGTGCATAGTTCATCTATCTTCGAAGTAGGTGGAATCTAAACTACCTTTTTCATTTTATCCTCTTTCTCTAGTTGCAACTCAACAATGGAAGGTTTCATCTATTTGAAAATCACACTTCTACTATAGAGACCCTTTTGAGCTTCTAGATCCCAAATCTTGTACCCTTTCACACTGACACCATAGTCAATAAAGATAGACTTAACTCCCTTGTTCTACAACTTTAACGTCTTCTCAAATGGAACATGAGCATAAGCTTCACAACCAAATACTCTAAGATGTCTCATCGAAGGATTTTTACCAGACCACACCTCCATGGGTGTCTTTCGAACAAGCACTGAGTAGGAGATCTATTGATCAAATAACATGCAGTGGCTATCACTTCATCCCAAAACTTTTGTTCAAGGCTAGCACCACTCAACATACTCCTAGCCCTCACCAACAATATTCTGTTCATCCTCTCTACAACTCCATTTTGTTGTGGAGTGTAGGGAGTTGTCTTATGTCTCTCAATCCCACTCTTTACAAAACTTGTCAAACTCTACAAAACAAAACTCACCACCATTGTTAGTCCTCAAACACTTAATCTTCCTGCTCGTCTGATTTTATACCAAGGCCTTAAACTTCTTAAACCAATATACATATTTTGATAATGAAGGAACATTCACAAGACCAAAAACATATGAATGAACATAGTCCAAAACCCAAGAATACTATGAGAACTAGAGTAAAAATAAACACGGTGTTGTTTTCCACAAGCATTATGTTCTTAAAAGTTGAAATCATGATTATAATCATTAGGTCCTTCAACAAGGCTCTTATTTTCTAGGGTTTTAAGACCCTTCTCACCAATATGACCAATTCATTGGTGCCATAATACTATCTTCTCTGCAAGAAGTTTCATGTCCATGGAATGAGTACCCTTAGGTACCCAAAATGCACGACCATCAGATGTAGCTACAAAACACTTCTTCACTGCATGATCTAATGGTGAGGATGAAGAATCCAAAGGTCTCTTCTTTCGTACATTAGAAGAACTATTGCACTATACTATGCATGCGTCCAGCTTGTACAGAGTTCCAACACAAATAGCCTTAGCCAACACCATAGCTCCTCTTGTCATCTTGCATCCTCCACTAGTGAAAACAACTTGCACTCTTAAATCATTATGTTTACTTACAAAAAGAAGGTTTCATGTCAAACCTGAGATATGCATGACATCATCAATTCCTTGCACTCTTCCATCAGGAAATTAGATTTTGACTCTTCCATGACCAACGATCTTCAGGTGAGAGTCATCACCCAGGTACACCTTCCTGCCATCATACTCTTCATACTTTGAAAACCAACCTCTATGAGAGGTCATGTTAAAGGATGCACCTTAATCTATCAACCACACATCTTTTGATGCATGGGTTTACAAGGCTGCAATAAAGGCTTCTCCTTCATCTTGGGATGATTTTTTGAATTTAGAATCAAAGAAAGACTTGTTTTTCTTCTCCTCCTCCTTGCAATCTTTTTGAAAGTGGTCAGATTCACCATAGTTCCAAAAATTTTCCTTGGACTTCTTACCAGGAGACTTAGATCTCCCTGGAGACTTTGACATATATTTATTATCCTTCTTTTTTCATTTCTCCTTCAATCTACCACGAATAGTAAGGGCCTCATTGGCCATCTCGAAAGACTTTCTCCACATCTCTTTAGATAACAATGAAGTAACCACCCACTAGTAGAATTTAGTAGAATTTAGCAAATAAATGACTAGGTGACAAAAAAAATTAGTCACAACAACTAAAAATGACTAAATTCTACTCATTTTTTGCTAACTTAGCTATAAATGAGTAAATAAATGACTAATCTGGTCATTGACTAAAAAATTATTTAGTCACAAAAATAAAAATGACTAAATAGTTAGTCACCACAATGGCTCTTTCGACAATGCAACTTAATCAATATATTTTCTCACAAATTTTGGAGCATACTTTCTCACACTGCAACATTGAATATTGCATTTACTTCCTCCAACGTCATAGTACAATAGTGCCATGATCCATTAATCCTCACGTGAGCAAACACTTACCATTTTTATTCCATGTATTGATGCAACCAACTCCACCACCTCCAAACCATGTAATTAGTGAACTCCACATCATCATAAACAGACCCAAGAAAATCCCCACTGGTTGTCAGTGAAAACTAGTCCCCAGTGTAGGGGGATTCTAACCACGTCTGGGCTGACAAAAATCCCAGCAAAAATTTGAAACAAATAGCCCATAAGTAAATGCCAGTTGTTGCATTCTGCTTTTGTGTTCTAAGGTGGCCAACAGCCCCTTGTTGCATATATATTTTAATAGGGTGTAATGTTTAAAATATGTTGCTAACTTGCAGAACTTTTGCCCTCTGCTTATTGTTCCTTCTTGTCGTTGTGTTCCTTTGACATTATTACCATTTTTACGTAGGTCCTTTCCTGGCATGTCAATGACTACATAGTCAAGAATAAATATAGCATACACATTTATTTAGATATACCAGTGTATATATAAATAAATATATATACATTGTACATATGGATATATATATATATCTAGTTTATGTGTTTTTTTACATGTGTAGAAAAAGGGGAAATTTAATGCATATATGTGCTTAATCATTTTTATTCTTGTTGTTATATATCCTACTGTTTGGATAAGAAAGGATGAAGGGACTAGCTAGCAACATATACAAATATCTGCATATAGGTATATATAGAAATATAGTAAAAAACTGCATGCATACATATATAAGCAACCTCAAAGATAAATAGATACATATAGGGATATATACATTTGCATTTATAATAATTTTTATTGTTGTTGTATCTTCTATTTTTTGGAAAATATTAAAATTGGTATGGTTATACCCATTTCCATTTAATCAAAATAGTAAAATGGTTGCCAGATTATCAATATTTCTAAGTTGTCTACCAGTTGCCATTAGACGCTGCAATACACTAAACTTTTATTCTTATTGTGAAATAGAGCTGCCAATCAGTCAACTATAATTGCAACATTTCCTCCCTCTAAAAGTTCCCACAACTATGTATGTGGAATCGGGCTTTGTGGATGGGTCTCCAAAGCTCCCCAAAATTGATTTGGTGATTGATTTGGTGACATCCCCCACAAGTTCCACTGCGGATTCCGGCTCTAAGGGTAACATCCACTACCCTCCAGATCTTGATTCCATAAGTTTATATTTTCTTTTCCTTATACCTGTTGCAAATTTGTTGTTATTGTTTCCTTCCTCTTTTGTAATCAACCTGAACAATACCTTTCAGTTCCTTTAATTTTAGGATTCTCAAATACAAAAACACACACTGGACATACCCTTTATTGTTTATGTTTCCAGTTTTATTGGCATTTAGGTGTATACACACATGGCTGATCCTAGTAAAGCATATAGATGTGGAAGTACATATGCATTGATCTTTTCCAGCACATAAAAAAATCTCTTTGCATCATTTGTTTTCCTTACTCCTTTTATCCATTTGGTGTGATGAAGTACATTTTCCTCAATTGAACTTGTATTTGTAGGTTGCAAAGAAAAAAACAACTTTGACTTCATTTGCAATTTGTTCCATCAATGTTGGAGATGTCATTCCCTCTCTGGTCCTTCAACTCTTGTCCTTAACAAAATTTGGTGGTGATGAAGGTTCCAAATGCAATGATTTTTTGTTTTTAGGTGCCTTGAAAATAGGGTCCCTCATATGTTTGTGAGAATACATCTGTAGAAATGTCCAGGATACAAGGTGGGCTACATTGTTTCTTCTCTATTTTTTAAAATTATTTCTTCTTCGTATGTGCCTCAAATAATGTGTCCAATATATTGTTTTACTTCTTTTTCAGGGCCTTAATCATATTTAGCTTAGTTGTGATTTTGTCAGATTGTCAAATCATTGGGACCCCTAGGTATCTCTTCAAGCATCAAGAAGAGAAAATTTCAGGGACAAAGTCACCTTCTCCTTCTAAACGGACCCCTAAATTTGTTGTGCAGTTGTCCCTTCAAAAACAAAACAGTCCTCCAAATGTCAGCCCTATTAAAGTTTTGAACATTTATCAAAATGTTTGGATAGTGAAAGGGCATGTAACACATATTAGAGAGATGTACCATTTCCATAAATAAAGAGGTGAAGGCCAACTTTTCAGTTTTGACATTATAGATATGGAGGGGACATAAATTTGTGTTACTTGTTTTGATGATATTGCTGAATTGCATTATGGTCAAGTTGAGATAGGTGCAACTTATTTAATATCAAGAGGTTCGGTGAAGGAAGCAAATAAAAAATTCAACAAATTAAATAGTAATCTTGAAATTATTTTGGATGAAAAATCAACAATAAAATGGTGTGAAGATGACATCTATGTGCCCAAAAAAACCTTAGCCTTTGTGTCAGTTAGTGACATAACCAATTATAGTGATAATAGTTTGGTTGATATTATTGGCATTGTATTCCATGTTGGGTACATATCAATTGAAAAAATTTGTAGGAAAAATGGATCTGAAACAATCTGGTGATTAAACTATATGATATCTCTGCTTGTTTCATTGATGTTAATTTGTGGGGCCCAAGTTGGCAAGAAAAAGGTGATGTCTTGGAGTGGATGTATCTTTCTAGTGATATAGTCATAGTTGTTGTGTGTTGTGGCCATGTAGGCTACTTTAATGGAAAAGTTATCAACACATCAACAACAATAGTCCTTGACATTAACCTTTTTATTCCTGAGGAAAACACTCTCAGATCCAAGGGCCCAATCAAAGTAGAACATATGGTTTCATCTTTTTTTGCACCTCATAGGCTTCATCCTTCAAATGATAGAGTTACTATTGCATTCATCTTGAACAACTGTCTTGGCTTGCCAAAAACTGTTGAAGCTATTTTTAAAGCAACCATTCAAATTGCAAAAACTAAGTCTTTTTTTAATCTTGCTTGCCCCTTACTGGTTAATGGGAAAGAATGCAAAAGAAAATACACATGCCCCCATGTTGATGTCTGGTTTTGTGATCATTTCCAGATGGAAAACAAGGAATGCAACTATTGCTACCTTCTGCAATTAAAGTTGCAAGACCATTCAGCCATCCTTTGGTGTATTGCTTTTGATGAAGCTACCACTAGTTTACTGCAAATTCCAACAAAATACCTCTACATGTTGCAGGATAGCTCTGAGTCTACAACAAATCCTGTTGTTGTTATTAAAGGCCTTGTTTGTAAACCTTACATATTTACTGCCTTGATTAGGACAAGCACTTACAATATGAGGACCGACTTAAAACAATGATAGTGAAAGCAAAAAAACTTGATTTCCAAGCAGAGTGTAAACTATTGCTTTTAGATATATTAAAGATATCTGCCCCTATTTCAGAAAAAGGTTGCACTAGCGAGCCTACCCTTTGACTGCTATTTTTCTCTTTTCAACATTTCTCCTTGTCTTTCCTTTTTAATGCTCACTATGGGATGCTAAGACTTGTGTTTTGCAAATATGAACATAATTTATTCCTATGTTTGCATATATATATTCACACATTCATTGAGCTCCCATGCTTTTGATTTTAATATGGTGCCCGCATTGTTTTTAGTATGCACTATCACTATGATTCTTGATTCTTGTTATATGTTGGAATTTTTAGTTCTTCCATGCGTACATTCTAAATTCACTTCTTTCCTTCATAATCATTGAATAGCAATATTATCTCCAATAGCATACATATAACAATAGTCAAATAGTGAAAATGGTTAATAGAGAAATTTGTAGAATACTTGTATATATATTTTTATATATTCCAATGTTCAAACCATGTTATTCCTCTTGTGATCATCCATATATATACATTTATATACACATGGATACATATATATTTTTCTATATGTTTGTGTGTAATTAATTTGACCATCATAACTAATATTCAAATAAAAAAGAATCAAAATAAATAACATCAAAGTAATAAATTATCTACTGCCACATAAGCACTAGAAAAAATATACCATACCTAAAGTTATGGACTAACTTTTTTTTAAGAATAGTTTTTTATTGAATATTAGTAATTAAAGGCATGACTATTAACTCTTTAAAAGAGGAGAATTCTTTAATGTTCCATACTTTTCATAAATATTATTTAATCCACAACTTCAAGTCTGCCATGTATTTCTATGCATATGTATCTTAAGATAATTAAATAATAATCTATCAATTGATTGAGTGACCTAGAAAAAATGGTCAAATATATATGTGCATCTAGGTCTAATAAATTTATAAAACTAAGATAGAGCTAAAATTATATCATACCTAAAGCAATCTATATAACAGTTGGCTTGTCAATTCAAAATTCAAGCTGTACATTATTTGGCACTAAATATTATAGACAAATTGGGAACTGTAAAAGAGCTATTAGAAAGACACTTAATAATCACAGGTAAATGGTAGAGGATCGGAAACCCACATTAAATAGAACTTAAAAAACATGGAGAATAGAAGAGGTGAAAAAATTACTAACCCTAACCATATTTTTTTGACGAAAGAAAGAAGATTTAACTGTAATCGCTCATATGGTAATGTGTATAATGCTAAAGATGCACAAAGATAACTACAAACAATAAACGAAGGGAGAAAAGTGTATGTGTGTGTATGTGTATATGTATATGTATATGTATATGTATATGTATATGTATATATATATATGTATATTTATATATATGTATGTGTATGTGTATGTGTATGTGTATGTGTATGTGTATGTGTATGTGCATGTGCATGTGCATGTGCATGTGTATGTGTGTGTGTATGTGTATGTATATGTATATGTAAAAATTTGATCTAAAAAATTCTCTTTTGAGCATTTCACTGTTTCGCTCTTCCTGTACATTACTTTTAGATATATATAGTCTTTTGTATATTGCATTTTTTCCTAATATATGATAACAATCCATGCAATTTGCGAGGGCTTTCTCGGGCTTGTTCACAACGGCAGTGGAGTTTGTTGACCACATGGGTTGGTGGTGGTGGAGTTGGTTGCCTCGCTCAACAGGTACAAAATGGTAAAATCATCCCATCCACCTCCATTAGCTAGCAGATTGGATGGTTTAACAAGCGTTGTGCTCTACAATCTGCAGCATCTCGCCCCCTGTTGTTATTGTAAGTTATTTTCCAGTGTGTTTTTTCCATTCCATACACATCTAACCAGAGACAGATATTTTGATAGATTCAAATAAAATGTTGCTTTGCAGTAATATCATGTTAGGCTCAATGCAAGAATAGATGGACAAGGAGATATGAAGGCCATATGTGGAACAATTGGTATCTAAAAGATGACCATAGCTGTAACCATAAACAAGGTTCAAGTTTTATAAATTTATATTTTACTAAGTTATATATTCAATCCTTTTAGATTCTTGCATGGCTAGATACGCTCCAATACATACCAAAATCAAGTATGTTTATAAAGTTATTTGTATGCATTATATGCTTTGAAGCAAAACCTCTGCTATTTCTTTGATGTCTTCCTTTTAACGATATCTATGTATTTCATCCACGGAATTGGTTCTACTTTGAAACAAGATCTCCCATATATTCTTCTTTTCCTATATTTATTGACATTACAGACAAGTTCCATCTTGCCCAATTCTTTATCAGCATTCTCTCTTTTTTAAGTTATTGCAACAAAAAAAACACTAGAAAAAGGAAATCATATATGAGAACATGCAATTTTCTTGCAACTTTGTCATTGTGTAATATATGATGAAACTCCATGAAATTTCTTATTGGTTTTTCATACTTTACTTGCTTGACAGTTTTGCAAGAGCCCACGAGGCTTCATGATGTCAACGTGGTGGGCAGGACAACAACTGTGGGTTTTGTGCTTTTGCCTTTCACCGTCATATATTTGTTGCTACATATATACATGCATGCATGAATTCTTACATGAACTTGACTACATTAAACATACTCTAGTGTACACATTGCATATGTCCATATTTCTACAGTTATCTTTTCAGCTTACGGAAAAAATTATCTGTAAGCAGCTTTTTATCAACATGCCCATCTTTTTAAAGTTGTTACACCAAAAAAAATACAACATAAGAAATCATATATGAAAACACCCAAATTTCCCCTCCTTCACCATTGTCTGATATATGATATGACTCCATTAAATTTTGGATGGGTCTTCCATACTTTTCTTGCTCGGGAGTTTGGCTAGAGCCCATGAGGCTTCATGATGCCAATATGGCAGGGAGGAGAATGAGCATGGGTTTTGTGGTTTTTCCTTGCACCATCATATATTGACTACTACAAATACATAGCATACTATATTTTGTTAGCTACATTTCTCCACACTTATACAACTATCTTTTCAACTTGCCAAATCAATTATTTAAACCCAGTTCTTTATGATGATAACTATTTTCTTTAGGTTATGACAAAAATTATATGATGCAATAATTTGTGCAAAATGCATATAATACCACAGACTTAATTCAAAATTCGAGCTACATTGCTTGGCATTAAATATTATAGAAAAATTATTTATGCAAAATACCCATGTAAAACGACTTACAAATTTTGGAGCACAACAGTTTTAAAACCCTCAAATCTGGTATAAAACGGACCTGAGGGCAATGATTTTTTCAATAGTCTAATACCAAACCAACACCACAATGTGTAATGCCCCGTCGTGCGAACCCCAAAGGACAACTACAACTAACAGATTACCGCACTAAATTTATTTTGAAAGTGAAACATTCATAAGATGAATTATGTACATACATTACATGAGAAGCAATTATGCATTTACATGATCATCTACATCCTCTGGGGTACACATGGTGGCATTACTAAACGTAAAACCCATACGAAAATGATAGCAAATGAATTCCAAGATTACATAAAGATAACATACAACCATCCATGATCAATAGAGATGCAAAGGATACATACATCATTTTATTGCATTTCCAATTCATAGTTCAATATTACAATTGTGGAGCTTACTTCCATAGATACAACACATCATGGATACAATAACACATTAAATTTAATGCTTCCCTTATATCAACAGGAAGAGTACACCAAGTACAAGAATAATACATCAATGAAGAATAAGGTACAAAGTGTGGAATAATCTTCAACCAAGTGAAGATCTAAAAAACTCTACATCCACTTCCACATCACGAACACAACCTGGGAACCCAATGGGGTGCATAGCACATTCCACCTGACCACATGGACTCGAAGGCCCACCCCCCGTGCTAGGAGATGACAAGAAAGGACCCACATCCAAACCAAGGTCAAGTATACAAGGATAACACAACACCAACATAAAACAACATCAAACAAATACAAACAACACTCCCAGAGGCAACCAAACAAGGGAAAATAAATAGGTACAATAGGAGAGTGTCATCGCATGGACTTACATGGATTATCCAGACAACCTATCACAAGGTGTTGCCTCCATCTATGGTTTTCCTGGCTGCCTATCTCAAGGTGTCACTCCATAGGGTGACTCATGCGGAACCACTTACCTTTCAGGAGGACAAGGCAGTGATCTTACCAACTAGGTCTTCTCATCCCATCCTTAGTTTGTGGAAGCACAAACAGTATGGGTGAGGCAGATAATTAATCATGTTTAGTGTTTAACTACCCAAACCCACTAGTTCATTAATTACATTATCACTTGTTTAGGGAACTCTTCCATGGGTTACCCTAACAGCCCCTTTGTGCGCTGACCCCCATGAAGAGCCACTCTCCCTACAGGTACCCAAACCAAAACACACAAGGGGTGTACCTCATCTCACATAAAAATCAAGGTGTACATAACACACAACATGTGAGGCAAGAATCATCTCGCAAACCCATTCCATATCACTGAAACAAGAACAAAGGAGGTACCACCCACCACATAAACTTCATAAATCAACTGATGCACTAAAACAACAGAGTACCCAAATGAACCAGTTTTCCCCTAGCCTCTAGAAGTTACAAAAAATATCCACCCAAAAACAAGAATAAAAACTTGGGTTCCCGTGACTCAAAGTCAACACAAACATAAACCAACCCAAAAACTAAATAGCCTTTAACACGTCTTTTGAACCAATATAACTTCAATGGAAAAATCACATTCATCACCACGAGAAACGTTAAGCAGAGCAAAGCAATTGTACAATATTTTCAAACAATACATTTCAATTTAACATTTATCCTAACTAAATAAACTATGTAAGGTTACAAAAGATTCTTAACATAATTAAGACAATAATCTA
>VDFB02130477.1:0-20460 GCA_007258455.2 Sequoia sempervirens
TCATGCTTTGTGTCAACCTTAAGAGATGGCTTACTATGAGACACACCCCACAACGAGAAACTCATAAGAAAGTTCTTGCAAGCACATTTATCGGTGGGCTTTAAATAAAGGATGTGAAATCATGAGAAATTATCATCAATTCATGCCAACAATAAACTACACCTAATCCCACACCTTAAGTGGAACGAGAATGGTTAAAGAGCCTTAAGTGGCCAATGGGTGAGTGTTGGTTCTGGTGTTCTCGGTTTGTTGTCAATAAGAACCTTGTTTAAATAGTTGCAATTTTCCATCCAAAGATTTTATCAAAGTAGTGCATTGGAATTTATTTCCAAGAAGTTACTTTCCATGTCTGATTTTGGTTAAAGTGTAGAGGTTAAGACTTCATTCTTAACATACCTCTACACTCTTTCCTCAATTTCATGTAAAGTCATCTCTTCTACTGCAAAGAGCATGAGGCAAGCCTGCTAAGAAAAACGTACCACTTGAGCTAGGAATGTTATTGCTTGTGATTCATTTTAATACTTGTTTGGTTCCAAAATTGCAAAACCATCAAGTTTCTTAGAATTTCAAACCCTTTGGTCTAAGTATGGATACCCTTTGAAAATCCTTGATATTGATGCTTGTCCTAAGGATTCTATCCTTAGAGACTTCTAAATATATTGGCTTATATCTAAATCCATACTTTCCAAAGTTAACCTAGGTAACTATGGCCCTAACCTCATGATTTTCACATAATGGACTTTGTGAAATGAATGATGTTTTTGACATAGAAATTTAGTTTGAAACTTAAGAAAGACATTGTATGTGATAAAAATACCTCCATTAACGCAAGATTAAATCAAATGATCACCCCACATTGATGTATGTTCAAACTTTGGCTTCCCAAGACAAGCAAATTGAGACAAGGAAAATATTGTAAACATTGAGTCCAAAATCATTGAGTTCTATTGTCAAAACCATTGAGTTCCACTTTACCAAAATCTTTGGGTCCTTAGGGTTTTTTGAGTCCAAAATCATTGAGTTCTATTGTCAAAATCATTGGGTCCTATTTCCAAAATCATTTGAGTTCCATTTTACCAAAATCATTGATTCCTTAGGGTTTGATCACTATTAGAGGTATAGAATTTTTCTCACTACCTTGGTCTTGCTAAACAAAGGTTCACTCTAGGTTAACATTTTGGATCAAACATTTCATCCAGCCTTCATCATATTTCACATCTCACTTCACCAAACTTTGCGAAATCTTGAACACACCAACACTTTTGACTTAGACATCAATCAAACCCATCCCCTGACTTAGCTACTTTGTATGTGAAATGAATCCTTTTCCATGCATTTAGTTGAGTTAGTTACCATCATTTGGACTAGTTTATCTTGAAGGTCACAAGTCTACCTTAAAGATTCACAAATCCATTAACATATTTTATCCAAACATCAATCATAAAACCTATAGTCAAAAATGTTATCCAAAACGTTTACAAATATCATTCCCCATATCATTCATCCTTTTCATCTCACATTCTCACCATTGCTCCAAAATGACCTAGAGCGTCTCTTTACCAAAATTTGAGTCAACTAGAGAGTTTAAACATTATAAATATCAACACACCTCTCCCATCATTGACCCACAATCTATGGTTACATCAAGATCACAACACAAGAGAATCATGGAAGAAACCAAAGCCTCATCCACCACAAGTGATTCAAACTCACAAGAATTTGATCCAAGGAGTCATCCTACCTTATCACAACAACACCAAGATCCATTGGGACCATATGAGGTAGAAGATGTCACAAACAACCCATTTGAGCTTACTAGAGAATAAATCCTTGAATATAAACAAGAACATCAAGCCTTAGAGAAAGTGGGTTCAATTCCCCCATCTTTTGTTGCAAAAACCTTGGAACAAGGCTTGACTCCATCTACGATTCAACCAACTCCACCCCTTGTGCCAAGTCAACCCTTAACATCTAGTCTTACAACTAGACTAAGAAGCAACCTTGGTCTCACTTCATGTCTAGGAACAAACACAACTTTGGGTATTCACAACACAACCATTCCATTAACCACCAACCTTCCCTAAAACATAAGTTGGACACCAACATTTGGAAAACCACTTACATTCTATGACACCACAACGACCTCAACATTTTGATCACAACCATCTTCATCCATCACCTCAAATACCCCAAGTGTTCCTAGTGTTACACAAAGTAATGTGAACCAAGTGCCTCAAATAGGACAAGGGCAAGATAATACCCTCATGCAAGGGCAACCCTTAGCAAGTGATTCCAACAACCTCATCGATACATCAAAACAAGTGGTTACCCAAGCTACTCAAGTCAATCCACCATCCACATCAAACCAATCCATAATCAATCCAAATCAAAACAACACCTTGGTCACAAACCCCATCAACCAAGGTAGTACCTTGGTCCCTCATCAAACACAAAAAGGGAACCCTCAACGCATCGGTCAAGGGAACCCTTCTAGTCAAATGATCTTGGGTCAAAAATGTGCCATTGACATTGCAATAACAAATGGAACCATCATCATCTTTACCATTGGTCCCCCAAATCATGAAAAATCAAATGAGGTCCCAAATCTACATTCCTACATCCCAATCCACCATTTTACAAGGAATGTTAAACCAAGGCAACCCCTAACCTCTCGTCATCAACCCACAATCCACTCAAACCATGAACACCCAAAACCCATCATAGATATCTCAACAACAAAATGCTTCTATAGTGCAAGCACATGCTCTTGCTTTACAACAAGCACAACAATCTTATCAAAAAGAATTTCAAGCACAACAAGCTCAAGATCAAGCTTTATAACAACAAGCCTATCAACAAGCATTGCAACAACAGTAAACTCACACTATAGATTTTTAACAAGCACAAGATGCCTACCAACAAGCTACACAACAACAACAAGCCTTAGGCACACAACAACAACAACAAGAAGCTCAACAACAAGCCTTAGCAACACAACAACAACAACAAAAAGCAGCCTTAGAAGCACAACAACAACATCAATCCTAGCAAGCAACCTTAGCTTCACAAAAACAACAACAAAAACAAGTAGCCTTAGTAGCACAACAAAAAGCAAAGCCCCGTTAGCAGCACAACAGTGCCCTGCCCAACAACAATAATAACAAGCACACTAAGTAGCCTTAGCAGCAAAAGTAGTCCTAGTGGCTCAACAACAACAACAAGCCTAATAGTATGCCCAACAACAAAAAATTCTCACATAGCAACAAAAATAGGGTTTATACTATAACCCTCAACAAAACATCACAAAATGTCATGAAAATTTTGCTAGAAAAACCCAACATTTTTTTTTTTTTAAAAACACAAGTTTACAACCTAATGCAAACCCAACGCCCCAAATTTAACATAACACAACTTCAGAGTCTACTCAAGGTTGATAACAGGACCATGGGGGAAAACAACAACTCATGTTTTATAAGCTCTTGTTGACCAACTCTCATATAGTTAAATTTCAAAAACGTTCAACATAAATATTCTTCAACTTCTATGATCTACTATTGAAACTCATTAATATTCTTCCCTTTGCTAAAATAATATTAAACTTAATAATATTATACCTTTGCGAACCAAAATATTGTAACCATTATTTAATCACATACTTACAGTAATAAAGTTATTATTATTTTATTAAATAATGTTATTACTGCTAGATCTTATACTAACTTAGTTTGTACAATAAGTAAGCTAGATAATACTCTTAAGGCTTAAGATGTAATCCCTTAACATGAGCATGATATTACACACCTAAGAGAAGTCACTTTTAAAGTGAGTGTAACTGATATCTGTGTGAATGATTAATTATGCTTTACTCAAGATAATATCTCTCTCTTTCTTAATCCCAACTAAATCATAATCATACTATTGCTATTATTCTTTTATAATAACCTAGTAACCAAATTTATCCAAAGTCTTGAAAAGTGACATAAGTATCATTAAATCCATACGTCAAGGATGAAATTTCTATTGAATCACACTTCAACCCCAATGATAACCTTGCTATTGATCCTATATAAGAATAATAATATTGTTATCCCAAAACTGAGTAATACTCATAATACTACCCTCTTGGTTATTAGTAATAATACTTTATCAACCACTATTACCCTAATGCCATTCTACCAATGATCATATAAGCAATAATTCATGTTCACATTACCCTCAACAATACAATTATTAATATGATAAATAGTTTAATATGCATTTGCTAACCTTACAAATCAATGTATTTTATATAACTTATTTCAAATCCTAATTAACGTAAGTTACTATCCATTTGAATATATATTGTGCTATATTTTTATTTATTTATTTTTCCTTCAAAATAGTAAGATAAATATAGTATTATTCTTTTAAAAGGGCATAAAATAAATAATAGAATGTTCATTTTATTCTTTAAAGGAATGGTAGAAATATTTAATTAAGTACTTAATCTATACCTGCGTTATCTTGCACATTATATTGCATTGAAAGGATATATATTTTTTTATTTATTTTCTTCTTCTTGGCACGGTATTGTTGTTGAGTTGGCATGGTGTTGGGGAACCATCAAACAATAGCTTCCTCTTTCATCTTCTTGCGCCCATAATTGAAGATTAGAAGTCACATATACATGACCTTTCCGGATGACTTCTTAGCAGGGATTGAAAATTTGTACATAAATTTTGATAGAGAGAGTTAATTACGAAGGAGAGGGGATGATTATTTAGGAAGAAGAAAACAAAAAGGTGGGTTGGAGTGCCCTGAATGTAAAACCTGTCAAATCCTAATTTCGCCTACCCAAATTTAATTCTATTATTTCAACTGGCATCTGCCTGCTAAGATAGGGGAGGAACTCCAATAAGCTAAGTTAAAATGATAATCAAAGTCCATATTTTATTCTCTTTCTCCTTCGTGCTATTAGTTCAGCATTTAAAACTATGATCCTGCAGTCTTCATGCCAGGCCACCTCACCTGTCCTATGCCTGACCAAATAATGGGTCAATCCCCAAGCAAAGATATGTTGCATTTACACGGTATGGTCCAATTTACTGGAACATGTGCCTAGATCAAACATGACAGAGTCTGATGCAAATTCCACTATCTTACGCCAATACTTTTTCGTTCATTATGAAGTTTATACTTAGCACCCTCAAGATGAGCATTAATCACTTTCTTCTTTTTTTATAGCTCGCATCAAATTTGATTGTCTTCTTTAATGATGGAAAGGGAATCGCTGCAATATAAAATAATTCTGGAGACAACTCACCATTTATTCCAGCTACTCACCTACCAACTTGCTTAAGGGTATTAAAGACATTGACAACATTTAGCTTAGGATTCGCAGTACCGTATCATACCAGATCAAGAGAGTGTATCTATTACATTGACCACAGAAGATACAAACAACTTGGCATTTAAGGACACTTTCATTTGACAGAACTTACATTTAAGGAACCCATTATAACCTGATAAGAGGTATCTAGAAGCATATATACAACAATGAGCGAAAGTATCAACTCAGCTTTACTTCCTCAATTCAATGGTCAAATTCAGTGATCCACTCTGCACATATTTACTTGCTGTTATTAATGTTCTTACCAACCTTTCAATATTAAATTGAATGGATGGTTAAATACTAACTCTATTCTGGTTGTCATTTCAAATAAATGATATAGGGAGGGCCTAGTAGTCACCTCAACTATAAAAATTTCAAATGCAGCTTACTTTAAGTTCTCTGCTTATAACTAAGGTTTCAGGGCCACATCATCAAATATGATGCCACATCAGCATGTGTTTTTGTCAAGGTGTTGAAAAAGGCCCCAAAAATAGTGAGACCAATTCTCGTGCATTACATCATGAGTAGTTGAGCTGATGTGGTATCACATGATTGGTTGCTTTTTAGATCAAAAGCATACATTTTGTTTAATTATGGGTAGTCAAATCACAACTATTGAACATTATATAAACGACTATTGGGTATTATATGTACGATTGGGTGCACGACTATTGGACCCCTCTCCCCTACTTATCATATCATCAACTATAACATGATTTTTAGCTGAAGTTGTATTATCTGCAGGAGGTGTTTAGAGAATACTCAACATACTCCCAAGCCCTCTTCGAAACCTTACTTTCCCTCTGCAGCTCGTCGAATTGGAGAAATGAAGACAATACCAGCGAGGGAGTTTTGGAGGAGTGGAATATATATATGTTTCTTTTGCTTAAGTTAAGATTAGGTTTAAAAATCTGTTTTCTCTTATTTTTATTTTATTTCACTGTGCACAACACAACTTTGTCTGTGTCAATGAATCAATATCCTGGCTTATGCGCTCATTAGAAATATCAACACGGGTATGAGGTTTCGCTAGTGCTTAACCATCCTTTTTGTCTCTAATATATGCACTCCAAAATTACAGGTATATTAATTTCTCAGACAGTTGGAAAATAGATTAACCAGAAAATTGAACACCTCTATGCGGCTCATTCCAGTGGGTTGAGGAAATCTAGTTCTATCTTAGCATATTTTTGTGGATGCATTCTCTTGGAGACTAATCGACTGGTTAACAGTTTTCATATACGTGATTTAGATAATTAATATACAGTTTTTTTCTTTTTTTAATTATTATTATTATAATCCACAACACAAAGAGTCTGCTCACACATAGAAACCTCTATCCATTTTTTCATAGCTTATGTACAGGATTACATATAAATGATGATCTTAACAGAAAGATACTCCTATAATTAGATGCAATACATCCCCTAGGTTTTATTTTATCTCTATTTAATTGTAGTTTGCACGAGGAGACTATCAAGGTACTAATGCACACTGTCAACCCAGATTACAATTCTCCTTTTTAAATACATATTTCAAATGGGTTTCATTTCTCATACACTGGAAATTGCTTCTCTGATTTTGCTTCTACATAATTGTTTGATATTATCTACTTCATACGTTCTTTTTACTTTTCTCATCTGAATGATTAAATTCAAATACTCATTTGTATCCCTTATTCTACGAGCACATATCATACTTCTCTATTATAATACACAAGGAGACATAGAACGTCCAATGGAAAAATTCTCTCATTATCAAGACACTATTTCTTTATCCCATGCATTCTTTTCTTTTTAGTGTTACTTAATGGAACATCTCCTCTATTTATTGTCACAAGATACAAGTTTCATTATCTATACTTTCAGCACTGCAAATTAAACATAGAATGAACAATCATACCAACAACTAAGACTTCTCATCCCATTCTTCAATTTCCAACAAGATACCTATTCTACAATATTCCAACATTATCTAGTAATACAAGACTATCACCAAAGTAGTTAGTTAGACTTGCTCTCCACCCTACCGTAATGGCGTCATGGAGCCCCATAGGCTCTAGCCATACCCCCGAGCAAGGAAATATTTAAGCTCCATGAAAATAAATGGAGTATTTTCTCATCTTTACAAAGAGATAACACTAACATAGCACAATTTACAGACATCTAGGTTCCCTACTTTTTGTTTCCAAATATGATTCGTGCAATAAGTCACCTCCTTACAACCAAGAAACAAGGAAAAATGAAAAAAAAGAAAACTTATCTTTTCTTTTAGGCGAAGGGACTGAAATCTTGTATCCATCCTCCCTCTCCAACCAAAGCCATCTTCATCCTCCTTTTTTCAAGAGGTGGATTTCTCTCATTCTTTCTATCCTCTTCCCTCAAGTTCTCCAAGAGGAGAAGTGGGTAACACCCCACTCATTCATCCTCTCTAAATTATATAGGAGTTACCACTTGCAAATTTATGTGGGGAGATGTGAAATGTACCTACCTTTCTCAATGAGATTATTTTCTTATTAAATAGGAAACATGCACTTGGACAACCCCTCCATCTTTCCATCCCATCCTCTATCCAAAACTCGCCACTTTCCATCATGAGGACTTATCAAAGGTCAAATCATGTCCTAGGGGCACTATTTTATGTCTACTTGACCCCTACCACTATGGTATAGACCCTAGGGGGTTTATTTTTGCATCCCCACCCAAGAAATTGACCAACCACTCTCATTAAAAGCCCACTCAAGGTTCCATCCGAGTTTCAAACTTAACTAGGGGTTTCCAAGACCTAATCCCCACTTACACCTCACATGAATCCCAACTAAATGCCCTCTCAACTTTAACCCTCCAATACATTAACTTTATTTGCTTCCAAGTCCCAGATGGAATTAAATTTATATCCTCAAGAAGTCTCTTGATTTGCACTTGACGGTTCTCCCTTCTCATGCTAGCACCGTTATCTTCCTGCACATTACCAATATGATCATAAGTGACAATTATTCATCACGTTAATCTATTAGCTAAATATTCTAAACTTTAAAATAATCCATTTAAATTTCAATTTGTATTTCACAATATATAAGTATATTCCACCATCATGATAGTGACCATAAAACATAATGTCAAAATAAAATGCAAGGATATTTCCCATAGATAACCTTATTTATCATCCAACATATGTATAATTATTACTTCAAGAAAAACATATAACAATTTAGGTTGATATTATGTACATACAGGGCGGGGTCTTACAAAATACAAACGCGTTAGGAAAATATACGCCTCCACCGCCATCACCTTCACAATATCCTACACCATCATACACACCATACTACACCCCGTCATATCAAAATCCCATGTATAATTCATTTGCCTTTCCACAATGTGTTCCTCCACCAAACCCACAAGATGATGTAGCCTTGCAACTTAAAGCATTAACACAAGAAATGTAGGATATTCGGATGGGAAAAATGAAGAAGCCCCATACACAAAAAAACCTATGCCCATATCCATTCGATCAAAACATCACAATGGTACCTTTCCTTCCCAGTTTTGAGGTCCCTAAATTTGATAAATACAAAGGGAGATGAAATCCTATGGACCACGTCAAAGAATTCAATGTCATATGTATGGAGGTTGCCTACAATGATTCCTATTTGATGTGTCTCTTTCCTCAAAGCTTGACAGGCACAACCATTGACTAGTTTTCTTAGTTGTCTCCAGGTATCAAAACTTTCCAAGAAATCACCGATAAATTCATAGATCACTTCTCCTTTAATCTTGACATGGATGTAAGCTTTGAAGAGTTATACACTCTCAAGCAGAATAAAGGAGAATCCTTCATAAATTTCTTACAATGATGGAGGCAAAGAGCTAGTAAGAGCAATTGGCCCATTCTCGACAAGCAAAAATTGGGGATTATCATAGAAAATGTTGATCTAAACCTATCACTACAACAAAATAGGCAATTAGCGCCTAAAATAGCACTGAATTTTAATGTATTTGAGTTCATGAATTGGAAAATTTTGCTAGCGCAAAACTCAGTGCAAATGGTATGTTCACTTCAATGCTGGATTTAGTGTCATATTTAGCTCTGGATTTAGCGTTGGGTTTAGCACTGAATTTAGCACCAGGTTTAGAGCCAATTTTTTATTGCTTCTAGTTTGGCTTCTGATTTTGCTTCTGGTTTTGCTTCTTGTGTTGCTTCCATGTTTTCTTCCAATTTTGCTTCCAGGTTTGCCTCCAATTTTGCTTCCAGTTTTGCTTCCAGTTTTGCTTCAAGTTTTGCTTCCAGATTTGCTTCTGGTTTTTCTTCCAGTTTTGCTTCCAATTTTGATTTTGATTTTACTTCTAATTTTTCTTCCAAGATTGTTTCTAGTTTGCTTCTATTTTGGCTTCCATTGTCGCTTCTTTTTTTGCTTCCATTTATTAATTTAATATGCTTGATTTCAATTTAATTAGTTAAATATATCATGCCTCTTAAATAACTCATATGATTATAGAGTAAGTAAATTAAATAATATGTTTCATTTCAATTTAATTAATTAAATATATCATGCCTCTTAAATAACTCATATGATTATAGAGTAAGTAATTTAATTATTTAACTCATATGATTAAATAACAAGACAATTATTAATAACATGATCATCATTTATAATTAAAACAAGTGATTCAAATATCTATATAAGTAGATAAGAACAAGTGATTAAAACATGTGAGTCAAATATGCCACTAGATTAATAACATGTCAAAATAATACATGTCCAACAGTCGACATAAGTCAAAATGACACATGTACAAATGATATAAGTAAAAATGATAAATTATATAACTCAAAATGATACAAGTCAAAATGATACATGTACAAATGACATATTTCAAAATGATACATGTCCAAATGATATATTTCAAAATGATACATTTCAAAATGATACAACTCAATAATATGGTATTGCAGGCCACAAAAATGATACATATGATAGTAACCATGAAAAGAGGTATCATAACGATATATTAGCAATGATCCATGATGCAGTCTATATGATCATGAATGTCAATGGATACTACCAACAATTGCCTCATCATCATCATCATCATCACCATCGTTATCATCATCGTTGTCATCATCATCGTCATCAGCCTTGGTGTCTTTTGTATATGTGTCATCATCATCCCCTGCCATGTGATCTGTACTAGAACCAACATATTCTAGATCTATATATCATGAGGATCATATCGATCTTTTGGAAGACCCATGTTCTACAAAAAAAATAAAAATAAAAATATTATTTATTTCATGCAATAATTTATTTTTCTATTATATATCTAATATTAGAACATGTGAAACAAAACCATAAATCACATTGCATCATATCAAAGTGCACATATTGTTACCTAATTTTTAGCTTTCAGCTGAAATCGGATTTAGTGTTTATTCTTTTGTGTTGTTCATTTAAACATTTAAAATGTAAACCATAAGTCTGTTAGGTTTAATATGCATGGAAAAAATATTGTCAAATGAAATAGATTAATTTTTTTCATTTCAATGTTGTAATTACAGCACATGAGAAAAGAGAATCATATGTATACAAATGTGATCTTTTATTGATAATCATGAAGTGTACATGTCCCTCACAAGCCAAGGGACTAACTTTACTTATTCAATGGAAATATGAAGCAATTTATACATGAATAAGTAACAAGAAACAAACGAATGTGGATATAAGAATGGAGACTAGTCACTTCCTAAGAATTACTGGTTACAAAGTTGCCCGATTGCTTTGTTGTTGTTGCCCCAAGCTGATTGTGTCCTCCCTAGCTTTGTAGTGCTCCTAGCTCCTGCATCTGAAAAGACAATGATATTAGAGTGAGGCTCTAAGCAATGAAAGATCTCAATCCTTACATACACACCTACCTATGCATGTATAAATTGATCCATAAGTGCATAAAATAAGTATGCAAACCTTGGATGTCCTGGAAAACAGTGAAGTCATCAAACACATCCAACACATGCATTTATTTTCTAACTATTTGCTTCATGTGCAGATTTAGGACAATTCCAATTACTATTCTAATTCAGATTAAATATAGCATGTGGGGTAAATGTGGCTCCCACGAGGGTAGAGCTCAACATTCTTTGAAAGGAAAAGGAAATTGAGCAACTTGATCAAAGATTTACTATTATCAATGCATTAAATCAATATGGAATCACACCAGTTGATCAACTTTCATTATCATATTCCAAAGATGCAAGACATTTTGTTAGATATGTCTTTCAATCTTCTTAAGTGGGCCCTTGATCCATTTTATAAAAAGAAGTAAGTGATTTTGGATATGCATCAAGTCCAATCATAGATGCATCATGTTCAATTATGCATCTATTAAATAATGAGAGGGAAATCCAAGGTATTGTCAAGTCCCTCCCACCTTGACCCTATTGGATAGCCACACATCACATAGGACGGTGAGCTTTTAGGTCACTAACATATGGGACATGTGTCTGCCGACTAGGATCAAAGTGGGGAGACAATTATGTATTAGAAACAAATGTGGTGGAATCAGATAGCAGATTTAGTTGGGACAACAATATGTATTCTTATGTCATTTAGGATAGTAACAATGTCTTTTGACTTCACTAAAGTCAAATAAGGAGTGGTTACAAGATATGGCATTACAGATGGAAAAGAAAGGAAGGGTTTCAACTGCCTTGTTCGGTGTCACATAATGATCAATTTTCATCTACATTTCTTGAAATTTCTAAGACTCAAGGATTACCTCCACAAGTGATATGAAGTTGAAAATAACTTTATTGATGGAAATGGAGAAAGCAATGGTTGATTCAATCATGAAACAACACAAAGTGACCCCTTTGGAGACAAGATCATGAGACAAGTGAATGGGACAACACCTTAAAAAATGCTACAGGAACATGAAGTAATAATGATACAGCTAGTAAGGATGAATCAAATAACAAAACAAAGAAGGTACTCATCAATATCATTAATTCTCATCTTAAAGGAGGTGGATTGCACATGCATAAGTGAATGACACCATTTTCAAGGAAATGAATGCTAAAAGACAAGCCCAAGTTGTGCAAGGCTTTATTCAAGGCCTTCTCAATCAAACATTAGACAAACAAGTTTTCCAACTAATAATCAATGCATGATGGTTTGAGGAAAGGAAAAAGGAAAAGACATCCAAGAAACATCAACCCTAGTTGATATAGATAATGTGCCCATACAAAGCAAATCATATTTGGAGAAAAATGTAGAAAATGTAAGGGCATGCCCAAAATACTCTTCATATCATAAATTGAAGCATGGGGCAGTGCATTTCATTTTCAAGTTACAGGGATAGTAAGTATGCATAATCTCCCAAGGATAGAGATAGTCA
This sequence comes from Sequoia sempervirens, assembly GCA_007258455.2. Classification (NCBI taxonomy): domain Eukaryota; kingdom Viridiplantae; phylum Streptophyta; class Pinopsida; order Cupressales; family Cupressaceae; genus Sequoia; species Sequoia sempervirens. The sequence goes on from VDFB02130477.1 coordinate 12,763, forward strand.
TTCAAAGAGCTCGGTGGAAAGAACAAACTCTATGATAGGTTCCATGAAAGGGAAAACCTATATAAAGTCTTCAAATTAGTGACAATAGGCCCAAAGGTTCTCACAAAGTGATGAAAGGATAGTATTTTCAAAGGCAGGGTTGTAGGATGGCCACATAGGCTGCAATAAGCATGAATGTTCTTGTTATAGGATGCTAGGAAGACATCACAGTCATGGGACTATCATAACCTTGCAATTTGAAATGAGAATAGCAAGCACATCTTTACTCGAGCTAAGGACAAATCACTATTCAAGCCACCATGAGACAGTCAACATACATAAGGTAGATGATGGAAAAAATACATTTTGAAAATCTGACACAAAATGTAGTTCACAGAAAGGGAGCTCTAGAAAATCTATTGCTACTAAAGAACAATGATATTAGAGATGGCAATAGTCTTATTGATTGAAGTGGAGGAGCACAGTCAAAATGCATCATGAGAGGTACCGAGCTATAACAATGAAGAGTGGTAGGTGCAATGTGGAGTATAGGAGAATTCAGTAGAGGGAGTGCATTTCATTAATGGTTTCTTGTAGTCTAATGCAAGTCTACATTCAAAGTTCATTTCATATTGAACAATCATCAATAAGTGAAAAGCACAGTTTAAAGTTCAAACATTGTTAACATCTACTACAATGAAGACAGTAAGCTAAAAATTTATCTTCATCTTGTCTATGCACTTGAAGGATAGTCAAGTATAAATGACTTATGAGGTAATAAAAGATAGTGCTATGCATGACAAGTAGCTACAAAGCTAATAATGCAATTATCTTGTGAGTTGCAAACAACCCCTTCATGAATGTCAATTACACTATTTCAAGGATAAAGAAGAGCCTTACCCTCTTATCAAACATCATAAACCCTTCATCCTATGCAGTAAATTACAAGGCATTAAATTTTTTTTGGAGGTGATCATGACAAAGGAGGACAATCATTAAGTATTGAAAGGAAAGATTTGAAGCAAGGGGCAGATCAAGGAATAGGGGCATTTTTTCTTGGAAATGATTTACAAATTCTATCTTCAGGCCAAGAACCAAATAATAACAAAGGAGGCCATCATTGTCCTCAAAAAACAACAAATGGAAGCCATTATACATGTATGGAAGGAACAGTAACAAGGGTTTCATATTAAGAGTTAAAAATTTGATATTCATACTGTCCATTATCATCAAATGTAGAAAATCAATTCAGATGCTCACATAAAATCCAGTTTTAGAAAATTGAAGCTTTTCATTATGCTCACACTATGCAATGGAATTGAATCATTTTTAATCTAAAGTTTTCTTCAATTGAAAAAGGACCCATCTGGATTTGTCATAAGATTTCAATAAGGATATATCCTATAGGAGTAATAAATGAAAGCCATCTCATGCATTATGACAGGTCGTGGTCAAGTTTGACCTCTTTTACAAAATATGGAAAACCCACCTGGGGTTTCAAAGAATGAATCAACATTGTTATTATCTATAGGAAATGGAGTACATTTGCAAAATCATCTGCATTACTATTAAAAAAAAAATTGAGTTTCTTCAATAAATCAAAAACCCACTTGGGTTCTGTTGAAAACATTTGCAGATGCAACAAAATATGTGCTACAAGAAACCCACTTAGGGGTTTTGCAAGTGTATTGCAAAGTAGAAAGGGAAATGCAAAGATATAGAGAAAACCCATGTTCAAAAATGGAGGCCGAACTCACAAGATTTTTTATTTTTCCTCTCTTTTCTACATATCAAAAACCCATCTGGGTTGTTAGAATACCTTCAGATGCAAAGGAAAAGTTGAATGACATGATAGGGTTTTTTAAATGAAGTTGAGCCAAGCAAAAACACAATATTTTTTGTTCATGGCTATGGCCAGAGACTTGTTTTCTTCAGGAAAAACAACAAAAACAACAATAGGGTATCCCTATTAACAAATGCAAAGAAGAAAATGAATATTTGTGTTCTCTTTTCAAGATGGAGGCTCGAAAAATATGGTTTTATGTTGCTCAAAGTTAAGAGAAGAAGATTTAACTCACCTCGAGTTTTGCACACAAATTTTTTTGCAAACTTTCAAGCTTTTGCTTCTAGCAAAGCTTCATATAATCTCTCATGGCGGCTGTAAAAACTTAAAACAACCATAGAAAAAGTCATAGAAATGAGTCATAAATATGTCAATGGTCACGGCTTGTAGTTCAAAAATGGCCTCTAGATGGCAAAAAATCTAGTTGTTGAGCTACATAAAGAATTTTACCTACTGCTCAAGGGTTTCTCATCAGAGAATCTCATCAAAACCGTGTGATCTCCATTTTTTTTTGTGCTTGCTCAAACCCTAGCAACTGCATCATGCTCTCAAGAGTGTGCAACGGCAAAATGATGAGCTTCCTCATTGTTTCGGTGTTTAATGATTAGGGTTTGACCCTGTTTTGGTGCGATGGGATTTTCTTCCCATGTTTTTTAAATTAAAAAACATGTGTGAATACATATGGGGCCGAAAACTTATGTTCATTAACTTAGGAATTCTATGCCTTAAGTTCTTTTTCCCTTGTTTCAACTTTCTGCTAAGTTCCCAACAATGCAATATGAGGTGTGCCATGGTCAAGTAATATGCCTTTGATTTTTGCCCAACATCATGTGACTTGGAATATTCTTTGCAAGGAATTTGGAGGTCGGCCATATTGGCCAAGTGTTTTGGAGCTCAATATGATGCTTTTGAAAACCAGTGATATTGCCATGTGGATTAAAACACAAAATGTGGTAAGTTAGGATGGTCAAATGCCTTGGAGGCTTTTGAAGGCTTTTATATATGACATTATGTGTTACATTTTATTCCAATATTTAAAGACATCATGTAAGTGATTTGAAAATCACTTTTATTGTGCATTTTAATGCAAATGTAAAACAAGGAGATGGTGGGGCCCTTATTCTTGTTTTGAGTTGTAAAATGACTTGTTTAGTGATGTTTTATGAATCACTTAATCAAGATCATTATGTGTAATTCCTTTTGGAGTCTTGTGCTTCAAAACACCCATATTGCATGACTTGTGTGAAGAACAATTATGACTTGTAGAGGTGAGGAATGTGTGGGATGTTGTTTTGACTAATTTTGGAGGAAAGGGGGCTATTTGGAGGCATTTTTGTCACATTTTTGGTGTGACTATTGACTCTGCTTAACTTTGTGGAGGACAATTTGGAGGGTTTCTAGAAGGTTCTTTTTTGTCTTTTTTGTTGTATCCGACCAGAATCCTCTGGAAGCACTTGTGTGAGGGGTTTTGGTGTGTTTTTGCTTAAGTATGTTCATTTTTGAACATTTTGAGCTAGTTCTTTCTTTCCAACAATAGGATAGCTTTGTTTTGGAGCTATTTTTCATGGAGCAATATTGTAACTTAGATGGGCCTATTATATAGTAAGCACTTTGAATTAATAAAGTAAAGCATTTTTATCTTCTCTCTTCATGTTTCATGGTATGACATTAATGGTTGATCATTTTTTCTTGTGAAAATTCATCTTTCCTTGCAAACTTGTCTCATGTTTATGCATCCATTTAGCAAAAAATGTATGTTTATAGGTTATAATCTATGTTGATTAGTAGTGTTGTTAATTGTGAAACCCTTGTTTTTTTTCCCTTTTAAAAGCACTATTACAGACCTCTTTATAAATCATTTATGTAAATTGCATTGGAAAGTGAGTTGTGTGAGTCAAGCTTTATGATGTTAATTTGAAGGTGATAAGCTGTTAATGGGTCTAGGTTGTTTTGGTACATCACCTTAGGTTTTTCCAGCATTAGGTTTATTTTCATGCAATCCTTACGCTTTACCTTCAGAGATTAATAGTTAGGTGACATCAAACGGGGAAGTCAAACCATAATCCAGAGGTCTGCTTTTGAACAGGTTACCCACAACCTGAAAGCAGTCTCATGTTAATCCAAATCTACTAAGCTCACTTAAAACTTAGCAAACAGGGTGCAGATTTGGGAACCTAACACATACCATAATAAAATTTCATAAAAGTTACAGCTAATATGTCATTCCAGTGATGTAAAACATGCAAAAATTATAATAAACATTAGTAAAATATGCCAACATTTGGTGGAAGAGGAAGAAAGATGACTAGAACTCTGGAGGCCCACCATAATGGATTTCAGTATTCAACCATGAGAGCAGAAGAGATCAGATATCATGTATCAAAACATTAAGCATGCATTCTTCCAGCCAGTGGAGAAGGAGATGATTACTTTGCTTCATTTTCATTTGCATAACCATATCATGGTGTGCACCAAGAAGACCAAGGATGTCCTGTTTTATGTGGAGGTAATTGATGTGGTCCAAACTTTAGGAGGGGCAAGAAGGTCAATGTATGATCTTGATGAAATTAAGGAAGAAAAACAAGAGAGGGATAGGAAAAATAAAATCAATGCAAAGTTTCAAGGATTTGTCAAGCGAGTAACAGAGCTATGGGAGTAGCCTCATCTAAAAGATTTTGAACTAGATTTTGATATACCATTTAGAGAGCTTGGTTTTCATGGAGTTCCTTTCAAAGAGTCTACTTTTATTGTTCCTACAGTAAACTATTTGATAGAGTTGGTGAAATTACCTTTCTTAGTAATCACTATTAGTGAGATTGAGATTGTTAACCTTGAGAGAGTAGGACTTGGGAAAAAGGCATTTGATATGGCTATTGTTTTCATCCTGTAAAACCATTGCAAGAAAAGTTAAGCTAGCATCAAATAACCAACAATTTTGAAAATAACATGAAAACTTTTAGTTGTTGCTATGTCAAGAATAAAATAAAAGGAAACAATGTTCCTTCCAGTGGCTTGATGATTGCAAATGAGGATTCATGATGAAATTCAATCTTATTGGGTAAATTTTTTTTTTTTGATGAAATAGATCAATATATAGAACTTAAATGGAAATAGATATAGCCTATCCTCATGTTGGTACCCATATGAAACTCATCTCTTGTGCTCCCTTTTGTCATCATTTGAATTTTGATCTTGTATCCATCCAATCAATTGTGGTTCTCATAGTCAATTTTTTAAGTCATCTTGTCATTGTCTTTTCTTTGCTAAGATAGAGAGAAGTGATCATCAACAAGTCTGATAAAAGATGACATTTAAATAATAGTATGCAAGAGAAGAAAACAATGAAGTTCTCAGTTGGTGTTGACTAAGACGAAAGAAAGAGGACTATGGAATGGCTAAGGCATGAGGTTTGAATGAAAAATACTATTTTCCCTTGGCACATATTTTTTTTGGCCCAACCATCATGAACCAAGAAGACCAAGGATGTCTAGTTTTATTTGGAGATAATGGATGTGGTCCAAACTTTAGGAGGGGCAAGAAGTTCAATGCATGATCCTAATGAAATTGATGAAGAACAATAAGAGAGGAATAGGAAAAATAAAATCAATGCAAAGTTTCAAAGATTTGTCAAGCGAGTAACAGAGCTATGGGAGCAGCCTCATCTAAAAGATTTTGAACTAGAGTTTGATATACCATTTAGGATAAAACATCAATAATGAGAAAATTAACAAAAAATCAAAATTGAATAATACATAATATATGTTGTAAAGTTAAAAAGTCTTACAAAAATACATATAAAACTCCAAAACATTTTCCATTTGTTCTCTAAAGTTTAGTCCAATCAACCAAAGCAAGAAACATATATCGTATTACTATTTAAATCAAAAGAAGATATCTGATATACAATTCAAAACATCAACATATGAGCTAATTTGTTAAAGTGTTTGTTCTCCTTCAAGTATCGATTCCTTGATAAACTCAATTTGGTCCTCAAATACATACTCGTCACAAGTTTCAAAGGATCTATCATGAGAATCTGACCATGACTATATGTAACAATTTAAAACATTCATAATCAGAGATAAGTGCTTTACAAATTCTACTACAAATTGATGCATTCTTCATGCTGAAATGAGTGTTTAGAGCTATGATAACCACATTCATGTCTTGAGGGAATCTCATTGTCTAAGGAAGAAGTCAAAGTGCCTTGGAGCAGCAATAGCATTCAATATTGACCATTTTTGAGACAAAATCACATTAATTTTTCTGGCATGATGTTTCTAAAGTCATTAACGGTGTTTTGAGGGCTTTTCTAATTTTATGCAATGACTTCTTCTCTTTGAGAATCTTTGAAGCAGTTTCAGATTTCTATCTTTGGCACGAATTTTTGAATTTTGAGAGGACTTTTGGAGTTATGTAGCATTTGAAGAATTGAGCATGTGTAAAGGCGTGGAGTGTTGAGTGAGTCGTGATGCTACAAGTGCTAATTACTTAAAAGGAAAAATGAAAAAAACAAACATTTGTTTTACATACCAGGCTATTTACGTATAAAATATGGGAATGGTAGATGTGCTAATTGCTATTTCTCCAGCCATATTCATTACAAACCATGATTAAATGTTAGGTAAGCTATTATCGTAAGTATAGAAAAGGACAAATGAAAAAATAAACATTTTTTTTACATACCAGCTACCCCTTGCTTGATTTTCCACATAATGTGAAAACAAATGTGAAAATGAATTTCTCTATAGATATAAAAGTAACGCCATGGTAACTGTTTGGCTCCACAACATAAGAAAGTTGTTTGAAAAGCTTTCTTAGCCACATAATGTTCATGAGTTCCAAAATCAGAAATCTGATACAAAATTGTTCATTTGACCTTGAAGTTTCAATTAGTATGCTTATAAGATTTTATGTTGTAAAAATATATTCTAGCACTTGGCTTAAAGAAAATAGTGAATAGCTGAAAGAATTTTTGTTGATCCATTTTTCCAACACAAACCTGTACAAAACATATTAATATCATGTTAATATCATTCCACCCAACATAGGAAAGCTTGGATTCCTCTTTTCACCAAGATAAAGCAAAAGCCTTCACCTCCTCATGTAAACATAAGAAAAATTTATTGTCAACCAGTCAATTACTTAATAATAACTCACTTTCTAGCAACACGTAAACATAAAAAATGTATAACTTCATAAAAAGTTTATTTATGGGGCAATTTTAAATTAAAAAGAGGTGTACTTTCTACTGTTGCAAGGAGCTTGGTGGAATTATATGGTTAATATTCTAAACATAGTTGATTGAGGAGGATGTAGCACTATGATTGTTTCACAATACAACGGAAATGCACTGTGCCACATTACCACCTTTACTAAAAGCTTCAAGAAAATTTTTACCACAAAGCTCTATACTGAACAACTCCAACAATGTCAGCCCTATTCCATACAGATATTCTACAAAGTTTCTAAAAAATGACATAAGGATTATGAACCAATAGTAGGCAAGCAAATGCATTTCTTGTAACTAACATGCCATCCTTTTCTCTACCGCATTGGTATATTGTTGTATTCTACTTAAGAGCAAACATACATGAATAAGCATTACGTCCAACCTATCAAAGATTGTAGTATAGAATTTTGCATAATATGACTTTGAGATTACATTTCAAGCTTCTAGCATGGCATCAAATTATTCTTGTAATTTCTTTGTTTAAGCTCTTTGATTTGATATTCACATTAATCATTTTGCATCCACTTCTATCTATAATGGCCCCAAATTAGTGGTATCAAAGCTCACATCGGCTTTTATCTATAATACATTTTATTCCATTTGAATATCATGTCCCTCAGATATGAAAGGCCCCAAATTAGTG
>VDFB02130479.1:0-50580 GCA_007258455.2 Sequoia sempervirens
TCTTTATTTGCAGGGTACACAACACTGCCCCTATCATAATTTCTTTATTCTTGAAAGGCCCTTCATGGCTTTCCTTAATCCATCCACACTCTTTTACCTCTGCCTTCTTTCCCTTTGCCTCTGAGACCTTCTCATCATGTGGTCTTCCATCTTCTTTGTCATCAGTATGTTGCTTTCCATCTTGCCCTTTCATTGGACAATCCATCTCTTCCACCATGACCTTACTAGGCCATTCTCGCCTCTTCTCCATCTTGTCTCCACTTATCTTTCCTTTTCCTTGCATTAGGGTCTCTGCCCCAAGGTTGTTCACCTCACATTTCTTTTCATCAGGTCTACATACCTTTGTTTTGACAGTATTACACTGTCCTACACCTGTTCCTGCCTTTTCTTGACTGAAATCCGTCCTTTTCTTGTCTCCAACCTACTTTGTAAACATATCTAGATTATGTATAAAGGATTCCCTTTCTCTTATCACTATTTATCTATCCTTTTTCCTTTCTAACATTACTCCGTTGTCTACTTTTGCTACCTTAACTCTTTTCTTTGTGTAAGTAGTTGCACCTTCACCATGTTTATCTTCCTCATGCTTGAGGAACTCCTTCCTTCCCATCATCACTATCCTTTCCATTTTATCTTGTTCCCTGTCATCTCCCTGCAATGGGGTTAGCTTGAACTTGATTCCATCTTTCATAATATCATACTAAAAAAAAACCACTTCAACTTCGAAAACTAACATTTGAAAGAGGTGACCGTTGGTCTCCCTCTTTAATAGACTTTTACAACGCTTCACTATTAGTTAATTTGACTTGACTTAACACTTTTTGCACAGGTAAAATTATTTGTCATGCTGAAGAAACAAACTATTAAAAGGAAAAAACTAACAGATGATCAGCTCCAAGCCTTCAGAGATAAAGAGAAAAAATGGATGAGGGAATATCGTGAAAAATAGAAATTGGGAACGATTGATGAAAACAAGCTAGTTGAAGAGGAACCTTAACCATCAAAAAGAGAAAAGAAATTGGCAACACAAAGGGCATGAATGTGAAAGAGTCATACTAGGGGAGATGCAAATACCATAGTTGGAGACACACCCTCTACCGCAAGTGAATACGAAGGGACACCATTAAGGACAAGCGAATATGGAGGGACACCATCTACCACAAGTGAGTATGGTTGGACACCATCCACCACATCTGAAGTTGAGATTACATCATCACTCGGATTTGATGAACAAGGTATGCCATCATCACAATGTGAACCTTAAGGTATGTATTCTATTCCACCCTCAGTCGAAGGTATGCAATCTAGCCCACCTCAATTAAATATTGATGAAATTGCTAATGTTGAGATGTATGTACCTAAGAGAACATCGCCTAGAATTTTTCATAGAAAGCCAACGTTTTTGATTAATATTGATGAGGATATTTTGCAGCACATGGAAGGTTAGATTCTAGAACGCACTTGTAGAAGATATGCTGATAAGATTTGGAAAATATTCTTTGAAAGGCTAAATGAGATCGAAAGATGTCAACTATTTGTTCAAATGATGTGGGGTTTAAAGTACAAAAACATCATGAAGACTCTTGGGTTGAGAACATCGAATGCATCAAGTGAAAAAACTATTGTGAAGAATCTAATGGATGCTTATGAGAGTGTGGGTAAGACCTCACACTCAAAGGATAATAATGTCACCCAACGTGTCATTACATTGACTTTGGTAAGCTATCAAACAAAGTGATCTCGTCTCATTAAAAAGACAAGTGAACAAATGGGAATTAGTAGAAAAACTTTATCAAGAGCCATTCAAAGGTGGCAAATAATTGAGGGCACCGATTCAAATGAATTATGGGAATTCTTGGGAAGACTGCCACATAAAGATAGAAAGGTTGTTGAAGCATTGTGAACACTAATTGAAGATTATTGGAAGAATAATACAAGGCCATCTCATAATCAAATGGATGTCGTAAGAAGGAGAATCGGTAGTCAAAACCGTGAGCCACATCCAAAGCATTTTTTGGATACGACTCAAACCCAATTTTTTCATAAATTTCAAAATGCTTATCTTCAAATTAGTATTTCTCAAAGATTCTTTGAAATGCTTAAACCTTTTTATGTCAAGATAAATCACACATGCACTACTTGTTGCTGTAGACTACATATTGAATTCGCTAACCATTATGATGTTTATCATTCTATATGTTTAGATTTGCATACTAATGATGTTTTGCAGCATTGTGGCATACAAGCCCCACCAAAATCTTCAAGAGAGTTCTTATCAAATAATTTATGTCAAATAGAGGATGGACAAATATTCTACAAGAGAACATGCTTGGATGGTTCATGCAAGCATTGTGGTGGCTTGCAACGAATGCAAGTATGTGAACATATGGAAAGCACATATGAGGTGGGGCATAAACTAGTAGATTTCGAGAAGTATAAAACAGTGGCATACGCTACAAAAGATGGACCATCTCAAGAAAAAAGGTGTGATTTGGTTATTGAGAAGATTCCAGTGTATCAGTTTATGTCCATGTTTTGTGAGAGTCTAGTGTATGAGTATGCAAGGCATACCCATAGAGCCCGATGGCTAGACACATAATTCAAGCTATGCAAGGACACCTTTCTAGTTCGTAGCATAGTATCAGTGGTTGAATTTGTAGATAACTACACTCTACAGCCACAGTGTGAGGTACAGTCACAGTATTACAACTCCACATAGGTTTCGATATTTGTGCACATAGCATTCATTCATGCAGCTGATAGTACAGAGGACCAAAGGAAGGTATTGAGGGAGTATCACTTCTATATTAGTGATGATCACACACATTCTCTAGAGCTTGTACAAGGTTGCTTCTAGATGTTCTATAGTGATTTGGATCAGAGGGGCATAACATACGATCGGCATATAATATGGTAGGATAACTGTGCACCATAGTTCAAGAATGCGTGCATGTTCTACTGGTTGTGCAGGATGCATCTCACTACAGGTGTTTAGCATATGTGGAAAATTTGTGAGGCTGGGCATGGAAAGGGGGAGGATGATGGTGCATGAGCATGCGTGAAAAGAGCATTATCACAAGAAGAGTTAAAGTATAAAGATAGTGCAAAGTTGACAGATGCAAGTTCAATCATCGAGTGGTGTAATGCTTTGATGGGTCTAGGTAATGAAAGTATGTCTTTAGGTTGTATATTGTTTTGGTTAATGGATGATACTAACATTGCACCATATGAGGATTTTTGTACACTAACAGGATCGAGTGAGCTACACTCTTTCCTTAGCTCAGATGCAGGTTCATGGAGTATCAATACACGTAAGATGGCATGCTTTTGTTCTTCATGTACAATGCAAGCCTAGAATGATTGTGAGTCAGGGGACTGGGTTGGCAAATGGTTGACAAGTTATCTTACCCCACTTCACGCATATCGCCCTCTGACGACATTGGAACTAATACAGATGGAATCATTGGTCGACTTTGACCATGTATCAGATCTAGTTCAACCAGGTAATATATCTACTTTGTTAGTTTTTCAAATTCCATATTGTTATCTTACTTTGTACTATATTCATAATGTTGACTACTTTCAAGTGATTGTATGCACATATCAATGCAGGGCATGTTTATGCAATTATTGCAAATGAAGAAAATGAAGAGGGAATAGACTATTACTTGTGTCGTTGTGTTGAGGCTAAAAAGAAATTGGAAGCCCTAGTTATAGATGGAGAAAACATCGAATACCCTACAAGCTCAGTTGTTGTTACTGGAAAATAACTTAGAAGGTACCCACATAAGAGTGTTAAACATTGGTTGTTTGAGGACTTTGACACGCATCGTAAGATTCTTCATTACCCGAACCTTGTTGTGGCATCCAATCTTCGTTTGAGCAAATATTGGTGTAGACCTTTGAACAAGACCTTGTGGAAGGTCCGTGAGTCTGACCATAAGGCAAAACATGATAGAATAAAGAGTAGAGTAGATGTAGATGGTTCATTAGATTAATTTGTAAGTATATGCACAATAGTTCTTATTAATTTATACTTGTATCCATGTTAATTTGTTTGATGCCAATGCTATCATGACTTATTTTACTTTGTGTATCTGTAAGTAACCCGATAAACATTGAGTGGTGTCCCCTTGCAAAAAATGCAGATTTATGAGCCATCCAAGAGAATCTCAGGAATAAAAGCAATGCAACATCCCTATTTTGATTATGAAGCCAAATCTCAATTATGATTTTCAGCCATTACAAAAGTTGCAAAGTGGTGCAACTTTCATTATGCAACTCGTGTGACCAAACAAACTATTCCAACATGTCTGAATAGGCATGTTTACGCTAGGAATGGTCCTCTTTCACACCCAAACACACGAAATCGCTATGAACTATGTTCAACCGGATCAATCCCTTAAGGGTCCAAAGGGCAAAATGGCTGCAAACTTCAGCATGAGGTTACTCAAACACCGTGATGCTTAGAAAATTCTCGTCTAATCCTATGGGATCGTGTTGGGACCCTCTACAATAACCACTCTCGGTTTATGTTATCTCTGAGTGGTTTTCCCATGGTGTCAAAGTTTTAGTTGATAAAAAAGTGTCAAATGGAGGCAGTGGAAAGTTGCAAAGTGGTGCAACTTTCGTTCTACAACTCATGTGAGAAAATGAACTATTCCAATGCATCTGAATAGGAATTTTTACACCCAAACATGTGGAATCGCTCTGAGCTATGTTCAACCAGATCGATCCCTTAAAGGTCCAAAGGGCAAAATGGCTGCAAACTTCAGCATGAGGTTACTCAGACACTGTGATGCTTAGAAACTTCTCATCTAATCCCATGGGATCACGTTGGGCCCCTATACAATAACCTCTCTCATTTTTTTTAATCTCGGAGTGGTTTTCCTCTGGTGTTTAGATTTTAGTTGTTGGAAAAAGTGTCAAATGGAAGCAGTGGAAAGTTGCAAAGTGGTGCAAATTTCGTTCTGCAACTTGTGTGACCAAACAGACTATTCCAACGTGTTCAAATAGGCATGTTCACGCTAGGCATGGTCCTCTTTCTCACCCAAACATGTAGAATCACTCTGAGCTACGTTCAACCAGATCTATCCCTTAAGGGTTTGAGTGTAGTATGTTGAAATAGGCCATTCCACCTATTGTTTAGGTTGTGTCTTGGTGATATGGGCCTGATGTAAGTAGGATAGGGATTAGGAATAAGAAAATAGCATTAGTAAGGGCATTGGAAGAGATTACTAACGCTTCCCCTATTGAAAATTCAAAATTGAGGCCCCTTAAAAGCAAGGCTAGAAGAGGTGAAAAGAAGAAATTTGCTTTAAAATAAGTTAGAATAGGTTGGAAATAGGGTGAGATTGTGGAATTTGATGTGTTCAAAGGGTTTGGAAGGACAGGGGAGGTCAAAATTATGTTATGGAATGACATGCCCTAGTTGGGAAAATAGGGGTTTTGAATGAAAAAGAGAGGTTTGAGGGAGTAAACGTGGGTAAAGTCAAGGGGAAACATAGTTTGGTGGTCAATTAAGTTTATGCAGAAAAAATGAAGAGTGTTGGAATAGGTTTTGAGGTTCAAGTTTGGGGGTTCAGTTCGCCGGTTTGGCCAAAAATTTTTGGAGGGGGGTTCAGTTCGTTTTGGGTTCGTTGGTACAAAAAACATGTAAAAACAAAATATATATCTATGCAACCTAGAAGCATGAATTAGGATTAGAATATCACATATAATCATATAAACAACAAAACTAACCATAAACTTGAATATCATTTAAAACAACAAAATTGGCACAAAAAAAAAAGTGTTTATAAACTACAAAAAAATGTGAATAAAATCACACTGATTTTCACTTGAAAAAAAACCATGAGACCATAGCTTGTTGTTTACTAATATGCTTAGATAGATTTTTTCCAAGCATCCATAGCTTGTTCAAAAGTACTTTTTTTAGGCTTTTGGCCATAGCAGCAAGGTAGTGAATTGTTTGATAAAATACTTTGGTAGACATGTATGAAAAATGTGGTAGCATAGACAAGGCATGTGTTTGAAAAATGCTCTGAAAGAAATGTGGTCTCATGGTGATGGAATGGCATGACCAATTCCATGACAAGAAAATTTCTATGGATTATCATGGCATTCCACCACCATTGTGACCACATTTCTTTGAGGCTTTTATTCAAACAGTTCACTACCTTGTCTATGATATTGCTTATTATTATGCTTTGATAGATTTTTTCCAAGCATCCATGGCTTGTTTGGAAGCACCTATTTTAGGCTTTAGCCATAGCGCAAGGAGGTGAACTGTTTGATAAAATCTTCGGTAAACATGTATGAAAAATGTAGGTATAGACAAAGAAGCGGCGAACTATTTGAAAAAATGCCTCAAAGACGTAATGGTCTCATATGGAATGGCATGATGAATGCCATGACAAGCAATTGCTATGGATTGACCATGGAATTCCACCATTCACCTGAAACCATTTCTTTGAGGCTTTTTATTCAAACTATTTTCATTGCCCTTGTCTATGCTATTGCTTATTATTATGATTTGATAGATTTTTCAAGCATCCATGGCTTGTTTTGGAAAAACTATTTAGGATTTTTAAGCATATGACAGGAATTGAACTATTTGATAAAATTTGTTGGTAGCATCATGAAAATAATGACGAACAAGGCAACAAAGCTGTTTTGAAAAAATGCGCCTCTCAAAAGAAATGTAGTCTCATGGTAGATGGAATGGCATGATGAATGCCATGAAAGAAAGAAAATTGCTATGGATTGTCATGTCATTCCACCACCGTGAGACACATTTCTTTCGAGCTTTATTCAAATAGTTTGTTGTCTTGTCTATGCTATTACTTATTATTATGCTTTGATAGATTTTTTCCAAGCATCCATAGCTTGTTTGGAAGCACCTATTTTAGGCTTTTAGCCATAGCAACAAGGAGGTGAACTATTTTATAAAATGCTTTGGTAAACATGTATGAAAAATGTGGTAGCATAGTCAGGAAAGCAGCTGTTTGAAAAAATGGAAAATGTGGTCTCATGGTGATGCAAGGAATGGCATGGCGTTACCATGACAAAGAAAGTGCTATGGATTGTCATGGCATTCCACCACCATTGAGACCACATTCTTTGAGCTTATTCAAAGCGATTCGGCTGCCCAATCTATGCCATACTATGCTTTGATAGATTTTTCCAAAGCATCCATGGCTTGTTTGAAAGCACCTATTTTTGGGCTTTTAGCCATTAGCACGACAAGGGTAAACTGGTGATAAAGGCTTTGGTAAACATGCTTGAAAAATGTTGTGGCATAGAAATGATGAAGCTGATTGTTTGAAAAAATGCCTCAAAAGAAATGTGGTCTCATGGTGATGGAATGGCCGAATGCCATGAAAGAAATTGCTATGGTTGTCATGTCGTTTCCACCGCAAGTGAACCATTTCTTCCAAAGACTTTATTCAAGCAGGTTAAATACCTATGCTATTGCTTGATATTATGCTTTGATAGATTTTTCCAAGAAGCATCCATAGCTTTGTTTGAAACTTTTATTTTAGGCTTTTAGCCATAGCTGACAAGGAGGTGTTGTTTGATAAAATGCTTTGGTAAGCTTATGTATGAAAAATGTGGTAGCATAGACAAGGCAGTGAATTGTTTGAAAAAATGCCTCAAAGAAATGTGGTCTCATGGTGATGGAATGCCATGACAATCCATAGCTTGTTTGAAAGCACCTATTTTAGGATTTTAGCCATAGAAGCAAGGCAATGAACTGTTTACTAAAATGCTTTGATAGTCATGTATGAAAAATGTGTTAGCATAGACAAGGCAGTGAACTCTTTGAAAAAATTCCTCAAAGAAATGAGGTCTCATGGTGATGGAATGCCATGACAATCAAAAGCATTGATTGTCATGGCATTCCATCGCCATGAGACCTCATTTCTTTCAAGCATTTTTTCAAATAGTTCACTTCCTTCTCTATGATATTGCTTACTATTATGCTTTTGATAGATTTTTTCGAAGCATCCATAGCTTGTTCGAAAGCACTTGTTTTAGGCTTTTAGCCATAGCAACAAGGCAGTGAACTATTTGAAAAAAAGCTTTGGTAGACATGTATAAAAAATGTGGTAGTATAGACAAGGAAGTGAATTGTTTGAAAAAATGCTTCAAAGAAATGTGGTCTCATAGAATGCCATGACAAGCAAATGCAATTGGGAGCTGCTCCTAGTTATTAGTTATTCAATGTGAAGTAATTGCATAATTGCTTATGTTTACTTTGTAAAAACTATATTGTAATTGAAATTTTGTCATCTATCAACATCTAGTTATTAGTTATGCAATGTGAAGCAATGCTTTGAGTTTGAAAAATGTGCAATGCAATGTAATCAACAATATGAATATAAACTACAAAAATCTATTTTTTACAATTTATTAGTTAAACTCTTTATTTTATTTTCTCTCTATATCTCTATGCTATGGAAATGCCTTTAATTTTTTTTTTTTAAGTTTTTATCTCTTGTTCTACTTTTTTTTACCTTTTTTTTTTAAATATGATTTTTTCCTATTTTTTTTAGACTTTTTCTCGATTTTTTCATAAAAGCTTATACTTTTGGTTTGCTGACTTTTTCCTCAAAATATTTTTGCTGCTATGGTATAAACACACATCTTTTTGTAATATCAAGGATACTTTTTGAAACTTCCATGCATTGCTAATCTAAAAGGAAAAGTCTGTTTCCTAATCTGTATGCAACCATGCTTTTGACATTGTCAAAAAGAGCAAATATGGACACCATCAATAAAAAAAGATTTGTATTAACCAAATAGCCATGTACACATACATCAATATATGTCGATATAAGTATAAAATATAGTTACAAAATATCCATATAGGCTTACGCTCGAATGCCATATAGGCATACAATGTCAAATATATCCAATACAAGATATGTACAAAATTGCCATGTCTAGGCATACAAAAAAGGGCTCTGGAATAAAAATTCATTTATCTCCATGCTCTGGAAATAAATTATTTCCCTTTGTTTGGAGATCTGATGGCGATAAGTCTATCACTCATTTCTGCTGTGCCCGAGGAGTGCTCCTTTTTCTCCTCCTACAGTTTAGCTCCTGGTGAAGTTTTAACTATTACAATAAGAAGTAAAGACATTAATATATAGAAATTACATTATAAGAAATGATATATTTAACAAAAAAATCACTTACGGCCATCTCATGATCACTCTCCACGATGGAAATATTTGCATGTCAATACTCAGGTGTGCTCAAGCCTTGTATAAACCATCCAAATAGGAATTAAACTACAAATCAATAATGGTTTGATTTTTCAATAGAACTAACATCTATAACAACAAATTTAAATTGAAATTTAGTAATTTGCCTCATACCTCCTCTATCAGAGCCATGGAGGATTGTATAGCAGATGAAACACCGATATCCATTTCCCTTGTAACATTTGGAGGTGTTCCCACAACCAACATCTGAAAATAAAACAACAAATTATTCAATCACAAAAAGTTACAATAGCGAGATCACGTCATGACTTATAATGTATGAGATCTAATGAACAAAATTTTGAGTACAAGTATTAAACTATATATTTTGGTAGTCCTTGGCTTTGATAGGAAGACCAAGCATGATGGGGAGAAGAACACATACTCCATTGTGAAGGATGGGAAGACTTACAACCTTTCACCTCTCCTAGAAGAAGACAAGGCAAAGCATGAAGGGCCTAGTGTTTTGATGGTGGGTGAGAAGGAGTTCATGAAGACCTTGAAGGAAGGAGGAGGAAGAGGATTCTTCCAGATTATGAAGCCAAAAAGTGAAGCAAATCTTCCCACAAAGAAGAAGGAAGATGCACCAAAGGAAGTCCAAGAGTTGTTGGAAAGGTACAAGGACATAATGGTGAATGAATTACCTAGTTCCCTACGTCCCATTAGGGATATAAGCCACCATATTGATCTGATTCCAGGGGCTACATTTCCCAATAAGGCTGCATACAAGATGACACCTACTCAAAATGAGGAGATTGCAAGACAAGTGCAAGAGTTGATGGATAAAGGGCTAGTGAGGAAGAGTTTGAGCCCATGTGCTATTCCTACTATCCTAGCACCAAGGAAGGATGGAAATTGGATGCTTTGCACTGATTCAAGAGCCATTAATAGGATCACAATCAGATATAGGTTCCCGATGCCAAGAATGGAGGACCTCATGGATTGTCTATTAGGAGCATCTTACTTTTCCAAGATTGATCTAAAGAGTGGGTACCATTAGATAAGGATCAGAGAGGGGGATGAATGGAAGACAAATTTTAAGACTAATGAAGGGCTCTATGATTGGTTGGTGATTCCCTTTGGGTTATCAAATGCCACTAGTACATTTATGCACCTTATGAATGAGGTATTGAGACCTTTCATTGGAAAGTTTATTGTAGTTTATTTAGATGACATCCTTGTGTTTAGCAGGTCTAAAGAAGAACATTTGAAGCACCTTGACATGGTACTAAGGAGGTTACAAGAGGAGAAGTTGTTGATCAACATGGAAAAGTGTGAATTCATGAAGGAAGAACTAGTCTACCTTGGTTTTGTCATCTCCAAGGGAAGTTTGAAGATGGATCCTTCAAAGGTGGATGCTATTCTTACTTGGAAAACACCAAAATCCATGGGAGATGTGAGAATCTTCCATGGAATTGCAAGCTTTTATAGAAAGTTCATCAAGAACTTTAGCCAAATTTGTGCACCAATCTTGGACACCATCAAAGGAGGTAACAAAGGTAAGTTTTCTTGGACCAATGAGGCTGATAAAGGGTTTGAATATCTGAAAATGAGAGTAGCACAACAGCCTATACTTGTGCTCCCTAATTTTGATAAAGCTTTTACCATTGAGTGTGATGCTAGCAATCAAGCAATAGGGGCTATTTTGAGCAAAGAAGCCATACCGGTTGCATTTTATAGTGAGAGGCTGAATGAAGCAAAGAGAAAGTATTCTTCCTATGATTTGGAATTGTATGCTATGTTCCAAGCCCTCAAAAAGTGGAGGCACTACTTGTTACCTAAAGAATTTGTTGTTTATACTGATAATCATGCCTTGAGTTTTTTGAATGTATAGGACAAACTCAGTCATAGGCACATGAAGTGGGTAGAGTCTTTACAAGCCTATAATTTCACAATAAAGCATAAGAAGGGCCAAGCAAATAAGGTGGTAGATGTTCTCAGTAGAAGGGAACTTGTAGTGCAAGAGATCCAACTCCAAAGCATGGGGGTTGAAGCATTGAAGGATATGTATCATGAAGATTCAGATTTCAAGGAGGTATACAATGTTTGTGAGCAGCATTTGAATTCTTTTCATGGTGAATTCTCTGACTTTTTATTGTAGAATGGTTTTCTCTTCAAAGGAAGAAAATTGTGTGTATGTAAATGCTTAATGAGGGAGAATATCATAAAGGAGAAACACAGTGGGAGTCTTGGAGGACACATTGGCCTTGACAAGACCTTAGAACAATTTAGGAGATTTTACTATTGGCCAAAGTTGCAGGTGGATGTGAGAAGGTATGTGGAAGGCTGCACAATATGTCAAAGGGCAAAGGTAGCTTCATCAAATGCAGGACTCTATCAACCACCGCCCATTCCCAATAGGCCTTGGGAGTGTGTAAGTATCGACTTTGTCTTGGGGTTTCCTAGAACCCAAAAAGGTTTTGATAGTATCTTTGTGGTAGTTGATAGATTTAGTAAGATGGCACATTTTCTTCCTTGAAAATGCACCAATGATGCATCTCATATAGCAGGTCTCTTCTTTAAGGAGGTTGTTAGGATACATGGACTACTTTAAGCATTGTTTCTAACAGGGATTCTAAATTCATTGGTCACTTTTGGAGGACCTTGTGGAAGAAACTCAAGGAAAAAATCTGTCCTTTAGTTCAGCATACCATCCACAAATGGATGGACAAACTAAAGTGGTGAATAGATCATTGGGAAACCTCTTAAGATTCCTTACCAAGGAGCATGGACAAGCTTGGGATCTAATTTTACCTCAGGATGAATTTGCATATAATGACTCCATGAATAGGAGCATTGGTAGAAGCCCTTTTGAGGTAGTCTATGGCATGCACCCTAGAGGGGTCTATGAACTAAGAGATCTACAAGGAGTTTCTAGGAGAAGTGTTCAAGGTGAGGAATTTGTTGTTACAATCAAGGATATTCATCAACAAGTGAAGGAAACCCTTCAAAAGAATGTTGAGAAGTATAAGGAAAAGGAAGATTTAAAGAAGAGGAATGTCCAATTCAAGGTTAGAGACTTGGTGATGGCACACTTGAAGAAGGAGAGAATTCCAAAAGGAAATTATACCAAACTCATGATGAAGAAGGTAGGACCTTGCAAGGTGGTCCACAAGTTTGGCCAAAATGCTTATGAAATAGAGCTACCTCCTGGGGTGGCAATCTCTCCTATCTTCAACATTTCTAACTTGTATCCTTTCAAAGCTTTTGTGATATGATTGAGAGCTTGGTTACTATCAAACTAATGATATGATTGATGTTACTAAATTTGGTTAAGGTGTATAAGACAGGTTTGGTGACTTTGATGGTTGGATGAGTGACTATTATGAAGCCTTTTGAGCAAATTGGTGATTAACCACAAGATGATAATCAAGATTCTGTTGTAGCAGGATTTTGTAACCTATAAATAGACTGTTGCAGTCAAAATATGGTGAGTACAGTGCTTGATAATGGACTGATAACAGTGAGGTATGGTTTAGTTGATTTGTTGCCTTGGTGAATAAATTAAAGGATGAATTGTTCAAGTGTCAATAATCAGGTTTATGTTGTTTTTATGGTGGTTGAGGATGATGTGAATCTAATTGATTAAGTCAAATTTTTCTTTAATATGGTTTTTGCTTTGAATGATTCAATTGGAATACTGATTAGTGGAATGATGAATGATGGCCTATGGAATGGCTAAGAGAATTTGAGTGGATTTTGGTTGAATGAAAAGTAGATTTATGATGAAATTATATTTGATCTTCTCCTGATTCTATTTGGGATTGAAATCCCTTGAAGAAATGATATTGATGGTGTTTGTTGGATGCTCTACATTAGATGTACCCTAATGATTTAGTGTTTTGATATGATGCTCTGCATCACTAACTACCTTGTCTATGCTATTGCTTACTATTATGGTTTCATAGATTTTTTCCAAGCATCCATAGTTTTTCGTGGTGGTGTACCTTTGCAAGCACATGCCTCCATGTGAAGTAATTGCATCGTGCTACTTATGTTGATTTTCTAAGCAACTATATTGTACAATTGAAATTTTGTCATCTATCAACATCTAGTTATTAGTTATGGAATTTGAAGTAATGCTTTGAGTTTGAATGATGTGTAATGCAACGTAACCAACAATATGAATACAAACTACAAAAATCTACTAAGTAGAATTCATTAGTTAAGTTCTCTTTATTCTACTACCTCTGTGTACACGTTTGAGTGAATCCACTGGCACTAGGAGGTGTTTGCTTGAAACTGCCAATATTAGCCTGTTCAACATCCAAAATTACATGTATTAAAATACCATTCATAAAACAATGCTATTAACATGTAATAAATTTATAATTGTTTACTAGTTACATACCCCATTGATAGGTGTACTGCAGAAATAAGTAGGTGGAGGACCGGTGTATCCAGTCTCAACACTGTGACCCTGCAATTTTATTAAAATAATAGAACTAAATTAGTTAATCATGCATTTCAGAATCAAAATTAAATAAATTAAATTCAATGAACATGTTGAATTTTACCCAACTATCAATGCCATATGCACGATGCAAAATGTCAGTTGTCCTCTCCATCCCTGTAGTAGCATACGGATCTTGTGTAGTAGTATATGGATCCTGCGCAGCAGCATACAAATCCTACTTAGCAACCTCCTGAGTGTCGGTGGGGTCATATGAACAAGTCGCCCCGCAAGATTGACACACATGGGTTTGAAGGCCACCACCCGAAGAATCCCCTAGATGGTGCTGTACAATAGGGCTAGTATGATGGATGACACTCCAGGTCAAAGTGTTGATCACCTGCAATGTCTCTACATCAGCACTCTCCTTCACAATTACAGGCATAACAATGTGCTCACGAGGCGGCCTAGTGAGAGGTCATCTCCCTTACCACGTAGGATCCAACTGTGCACCGAGCCTAGCTCTAGTTCTGTTGCTCAGTCCCCCACTATCCGGTTGCCCTTCCTCATTGTCCAAGTCCAGAAAAACAACAGATTTAACCTGATGGGATTTTTCCAGATTTTCCACCATGGTGTTCATGGTCTGTGCAGTTGATTTTAAAATTTTATGGTTCATGATCAGCACTTTTTTTATGAAAAATTTTAATGTTCCTCAACTATTCCTCCATATCCGCCTGCTTACCATCGTGATTGCCTTTAAAATCTTGTAATTCCTCCACCGTTTTCTTGAGGCATTCCACCATATACTTCTTCTCCTCTTTTGTCCACAACCTAGTAGCCCGACCACTTCCACTGCCTCTGTTATTGTCCTCCATGGCTTTCTCTAGTTTGCTACTCATGGCTCTTTGATTTAACTTAATTTCCTTGATTTCGAAAAATGCTCATCTCATAAGCCTAAAATTATCCACTGCCCCATTGCGGGCAATAGCAAGCACATCAGTGAGAAATTCCCATTCCTCCTTAATATTATGATCCCCTGCCTTGAGGTCCATAGGGAAGCGGGATCTCTCTTCTTTGTCCGTCGCAAAATAGCTGGAGTACTCAAACAACGACTAAGTTAATTTTTTTGCATCTTGCTGATAGTTTTGATGTATATATTGGTGGTTATTTCTCCTTACTAATGGTTTTTGGCTTTAATGGTAGCTTTGTGATAATAATGGTAGTTTTTAATGCACCATGGAAATATTTTGGCATATCCAAGGATATTTATATGATATTTTTTCTAACATTAGTACGACATCACTTGTATGGCCATGTTCATATCCTACCCCTAGCCCCAATTTTCCCTAAAGGAGGTATTATTTTACTTTTGTCATAACTTGGACATATGATGTCAAAATTTAGCAAACAAGATATTGTCAATAAATAATTTCTAAGAACTTCTTAGTAGTGCAAGTATTTTTCTCAAATCATTTTGTTGGTACATTTTGTCACTCATCAATATCAAACTTCATTTTTGACTCTTAAGCTCATAATTTGTTACATAGATCTCTATTTTTTGTGATTCTTATGATATTGGAAGGGTGTTTTAAATCTCTTCATAATTATCCATACACCTTTTTGATAGTTTTCCCTAGGCATATTTCATTGGGTTTGTCATTTTTTCACATTCTAGTTGTTTACTTGAACATTTGGCATTTGAATTTTTTTTATATGAGATGACTTCATTTGAGCTAATCTATATGTATTTCTTGCATTGGTCCTTTCTAGGAATTATTATTATTTATTGAATGCACCTTCTTATTTGTGAACACACTAAGATTTAAAGTTCAACCATTGTACATATATTTTGGGGATCTTGTACATCATGTGTGCCCTTTTTTGTAATTGCTCTACTTTATAAAGTATCATTGGTGTTTTGTTGTTTGTTGTTTTGTTATTTTGCATCTCAAAATTTCTACCTTCATGTGTGTGTGCCTTATTGTACATACCCTTTTTCAATTATAGGTATTATCTTTTGCATGTTATGATGATATATCTTCTCCTTCATGTACTACATTGTGACATAGTTTCAATGGCTTTGTCATCCCTTTTCCTTTTTAGCATTATGCAGGGTTTCATATTATTGGTGATAATGCTTCCTTTGTTTCAATTCTAACTAAACTACATATCCGGTGTTTATTTTTGTGTACTAGACAAATGTGGTGTATTTCAATGTACTTTACAGATGTAGCAAATGGTTACCCATGCATTTCAATGAGATGGAACACATACCATATAAACACTCTTGCATTCTTATTTTTGGAGGCAATATTCCATCCCAAGTTAATTATTATCAACAAAAATAGAATATGTGGCAGCGACATTAGTGACATGCTAAGCATTATAGATAACAAAAAAGCTATTAGATTTGAAATAAGAGAAAGGACCAACAATTTTTTTTGTGACAACAACTCAGCATATTCACACAAGATATTGCTTCCAAGAGAATTTGTCAATAATGCTGAAATATATTTAAAGTCTTGCATATCAACATATCAATTTGTAGACATATTTACAAGACCATTGTCAAATAAGAATTTTGAAAAAATAAAAAGAACATAAACAAATTGCAAAAAGAATATAAAGAAAAGATATTGATGACAATATGAAATTCTTCCCTTCATAATTTATCATATCAAATACAAAGCATAAATATATTAAATCTATGTATACTAATTATACTAATACAAAAAACTTAATTCAGGAAATCGATCATAAAAATTGCATATAGAAGATGTAATAAAATAGATATACAAAACTCCAGATAAAGAGGTCTCCAGACTTCTTAAAGTATATGAATACATTTGTAAATGCGTGAAGTGTCCAGCAAGTAATAAAAATATATACGAAGAAATATGTATAAACAGTGTATAAAGTTTTAGTTTAGTTTAGAATATTTTTTTTTTGTTTATATGCATTCGTATTCTATATATTATTCAGCAGCAACTTGTTTAATTTCAAAGCGAAAGAAAAAAAAACACATATTTGAAACAAGGCGTACAAACATGAGTTTCCATCATTTTTCAAACATTTGTTGGAATGACTTGTTAAAATCTCTGATGTTTGATCCATTGACGGCTAAGCTATATCTTAATCTCTGTTAATCAAAAATATCAGTGAACAATTGTTTTATCATCCTTTATCCTCTGCATACATGTGACCTCTTTTAAACTATTCTTATTCTATTTGCAATTCTACACTTGTCCTCATACATATTTGTTCATAGCATCTTCATTGCCTTATCACGAGAACTTATTGAAAATCCAACGTATTCACCCTAAAATAATAGTCTAACTGAAACATAGTCGTTAATTTCCCTTATTTGTAAAGCAAGTAACGAATGAAATTGTATGCCCTACACGTTTTCCTCTCTCGTAACTTGAACCAGAAGTCTGAGTGCCAAGTTTACTGCTTAAGAAATGGGGAAAATGTAGGTATCAATTTTTTAAAATCAGGCCTGTTCTTGCTTTAATGACAAATCTACGAATAAAAGGGTTTTTCACTGAATTTCTTAATGACTGTGTACAAAAGTTATGTTTGGGTATATGACGGAGGACAGCGAGATAATCGTAATCCTGGATTTCAGCCACAAATGCATGCATCTAATTTTTGGTCCTTCCTCCTAAAGCGACTCTTCCCTTCGGCTGATTGTGGTGGCCGCAGACTTTTTCCGAATTAGTTTTCTTCCATGAAAAACAGCGGCTTAACAGCAATAATTTCGTTTTTGTAGAATGCTATCAAATGGTGTATCTCACACATCTATTTAAGTTGCACTAACTACTGAATTCGTCGTCAGTATCGTGTCTTCCCAACTAAGTTTTTCAAAGCTCAGTGTTTTCAGGCTTTCTTGTACGCTGTGGATTGTATTGTACTGAAAAACATGAAGCTGTTTATGTTCATGTTTGTGTTTATTCTTTTTGTGTTCTCATCCAATATGCCTGCTGTATGTTCTGTCAGACGCTTGGCCAGCCAGAACTATAAAACAAATAATATATTTAATGTTCTTAGCTATGGTGCAAAAGCTGATGGACAAACAGATGATAGCTCGGTACGGTGGAAGGTTTCAAATGAAAAATGTTTATCGAAAATAGATGAGATTTCTCATTATCACTACTCCTTTTCTTTCATTAATTTGTCTTTCGTGAAATGCAGGCCTTTCTAGCAGTTTGGAATGCTGCCTGTTCTTCAACTGGGTCGTCAGTTGCATATGTTCCAAAACTAACGTTTCTGATCAATCCAGTTATTTTTCAGGGGCCATGTCAAAACGATAAAATTACAATACAGGTGAAGTATCTAATTCTGAAGAATTTCATATATTTCTATTGACCGCTTGAATAGAGTGAAAAACATACCACAAAAATCTTTGCAATTTCGGTCCTGTTGGTTTAGCTAGAAAATGGTAGATTTTTCCCTGACGTGCTCTACTTCTGAGCAGGTAACTGGGAAGCTTATTGCTTCTACAGACAATAGTTTGTGGAGTAAGAGCAGCAAAAATTATTGGCTGCATTTCATGAATGTGATTGGCTTAACTGTTGAAGGTAGAGGAATTTTAGACGGTCGAGGAGCTTCTTGGTGGGCAAAGATGAATGGAAAGGTATGAACGATGAGAATTCAAATGCAACATATTCTTATGTATAATTAATTCTAAAAGAATTTCAATTTTCCATATTATATGGAAAGAGTTTCTTTCTTCAAATACAAGTATTGATAAAAAAAGTCTGTTGGTGGCAATCCAAACCTATCACCTAATTGACAAAACTATACTAAATTAATAAAAACCAAACTATAGTATTACATTTTTCGCTTTTATGAATCATTTTATTCGCCCAAGAATAATTGCGTTGTCATATCTTTTAATATTGATCTTCAATAAATCATTTTCTATAGCTGACTATGATTTTATACATTTTGCATGAGCAGAATACAAATCAGAATGGACCCACGGTACTACTTCTACCTCTCTTGTACTACTAATTGTTTCAAACTTCTACACCTCTTCTTTCGGAACCAAGTAAATTATATGAATTTGTAGTAACTAATGAATCTGTTATTTTCGGTAAACAGACATTGAGATTTACAGGCACCATGAATACCAAAGTGAGTAAGATCACTTCAATCAACAGCAAGCAATTTCATATAGACTTCAATAGCTGCAATAACGTTGAGGTTGAAGGTGTGACTATTAAGGCCCCGGGTGACAGCCCCAATACCGATGGAATTCACCTGGGACAGTCTTCCAACGTTAAAATTAAAGACATCATTGTAGGAACAGGTGACTTTTGTTGACCCATACGATGAATGAAATTAATTTTAGTCAAGTATTTATTTGTTGAAAGAATTCTTAATAAAATAAGTTAACTGTTTCTTTTCAGGAGATGACTGTATTTCTATGGGACCAGGAACCTTCAATGTTGCCATTGAAGGGGTTACATGTGGGCCAGGCCATGGAATCAGGTAATAATATGCAGGATTCATAAATATGGGTTTTTTGTTGCATAAATTGATATTTTAGAAAACAATGTTGGGTACTGAATGAGTTTTGGTTTTGTGTTGTGTGTAATGAAGTGTTGGAAGTCTCGGTGAAGATAACGCCGTTGACGCTGTAAAGAATATAACAGTAAGTGGAGTTTCTTTTCATAACACACAGAATGGAGTAAGGATCAAAACCTGGCAGGGAGGGAATGGTTTTGCAACTGGTATAACATTCCAAAATGTAGAAATGGACAACGTACAAAATCCTGTTATAATTGACCAATATTATTCTCCATATGGAACTCCTACGAAGGTATATATTATCTGATTTTAGTATAAAATAAGCTTCAACGGTTGCAGTTAATGATGGCAGTAATCTTATGTCTGTTGTTGTTATATATTTGCAGGGAAATTCTGGTGTGAAGATCAGTAATGTGTTATACAAGAACATAACTGGAACATCGGCTACAAGTGCTGCTGTTGCTTTTGAATGCAGCCAAAGTGTGCCTTGTCAAGGAATCAAAGTAGACTATATAAAGTTAAGCTATAACGGTGGAAAAGAAGATGCTCAATTTTTGTGTAAGAATGCACAAGTGACTGCAGTTGATGCTGGGGCTATAAGCCCAACCCCCTGCCTTTAACATTAAATAGTGCGGAGTTGATGACCATTAACAGATGTAAGAGCAGCAATTATACTATTGTATACAATTTTTTCATATTTTACATTAATAAAGACTTCGTCGGGAGGAATTTTTGGTCAATTAAAATAGGATGAATATTCATAGTTTTTTTTTATATGAAAGAGGTATAAAATTATTATTGAATGTTTATCATTAGATTAAAGGAAGCTTAAATAGAGTGATTTATTTGTTCACGTAAATGAAAATATGTAATTCACTTTTACCATATCTTTATAAGAAAGACAAAAAAAAATGCTTTATTATACATTCTTAATAAAGAAAACCACACTAAAATTCCTACAAAATGCATTGTTAATAAACACCATGTATACAAGAATATCTGGATCCATTTGACAACCAATGTAAAACAAAAAAATATAAAACTTACATAAGAATCTCAAAGACCATGAATTGTAGCTAAAAATACTTTTCTACAATAACATTTGGAATAGCTATGTGTTCTAAGTAAACTAATTTAAAGTTTCATTAATTTTAAACTAAAATAATTACCAAGAGCTTTAATGTTGGTGTAATATGGTAGTCCTTGGGTTAAGTGTAAATCAATGTCAAGTTGATGTTGTGATTATTTTGGTACTTTTATATTGATTTCTTTCATAAAAATTTCAAATGTGATATTACATTCAATTTTAACATTAAATTTATATCATATAATTATAGAAAAAATAATTATGAAGTCATGCTATCCACAACTTATCAACATGTTCTATTGAGAACTTAACAAAAATCTAATCTAGTTAAGTGGTCATATGAATGCTACAATTATTTTAAACAGATTAATTTTAAGAAAGTTTCAACTAAAGAATATAAATTTAAATAGAAAATCCATTAACTCTTTAAAATTTGTAATACTGGCATCCCATTTTAATAAATGTATTTAATGGACTATTAAAATAGCAAACATATTTTAAAAGTCTAATGATTGGCACTTGACAACCTAAGTTACCATAGGATTTATGAATTAAGATGATACTTTTTTTCTATTATAATATTTTAATTTTATTTAAATATTATTCTATTAGGGTTTCTTTATTCCTCTTTAATTTACCATTTAAGAAACGTTGCTTTGAAATAATATACAAATGGCCTAAAACAATTTATATTCATTTTAATAACATTATCTTCCTTAAGGCATATTATCATATATGTTTGCAATACTTCCTAATGATTCCAATGGAGAAGTTTGCAATTGTAGAACAAATGGTAAAATTACATTTTATGATGCTATTACATAGAACTAATCTATGTTGAATCTATTAGTAAAAGTCATCCTTTAGGGAAAATATGTACTTCAACATGTTATGTAGGACCAAAACACATAATTTAGGGCATCAAATTTTTAATACTGTTATATATGCATGTTTTGATTGAAAAGTTATACAACTTCAAAATAGAAAATACCTAATTTCAATTCCATATACAAAATTTAAGGCTTTTATAGGATGATGGGTGCAAATTATCAATAATGGTGATATCAAAAATGTCACAATAGATTTTACTTGAATGGGAAAAATAGGAAAATATTAAATTATTTTAATGACCTTATTTCTTCACTTTTCATGTATAAGGTTTTTTGCAAACAAATGGAGTCTTCCAACACTTTATACAAATTGAGTAGGAGTTCAAGGGAAGACAGAAAGGGAGAACTAAATTGGTGTATCTCTTAGAAGTAAAAGTATGTGGTGATAGGCTTTATATAGGTTATACAAAACTTTGTACTTGTCTATGCTAAGCAACACACTAAGGTATAAAGCAATTGCCTCTACCAAATGTATTTTTTATCCCTTACAAGAGACTTTTTTTAATAAAAACTATTGTGCTACAACTCTCAATTCCTTCTAATTTTCAATTTACTATAAAAATCTAAGTAACATGATAGAATAATAGATGTTTCTTTCCCTAGTTCCTAATTATTTTTAGGATAAAACACATCAATAAGTATCAAATCTCTACAAGTTATTTGATTCTTGTCAGAAGATTTAGATGACACATGCATAAATTATGTGTACTTGTGAGTATTTTTAATAAATTATATTTAAAGTCTGTAGATTTTAAAGTGGGATCCATAACAAAATCTCAAAAGTAGAATATTGAAGACATCCAACAAATAATGAAGCAATAACTAGGAGATAATTGAACTCTTTAGAAGGAAGCACACCATTTGATCAAGATAATCAAAGAGATGAAAGATGAGAAGAAGGACCAATTCAATTCCTTTATTGAATCCTTAAAAAACATATTTCATCAACCAAAAAATAATAAATCTCTTATAATAAGTGAATGTTTAGATATTTGAGAGGTACTTTTTACTATTCTTTATGTTTTCACATGGTTATCTTATTACACCTTGATATTTAGTCTATATTCATGAACGTGTATATTTAGTGAAATAAAGGGAAAATTTATATAATATTGGCTGATGGAGGAATGCTATGAAAGGGGGTTGACCAAAATAACCCGTTTCTCTAATTTTATTCAAGGAAATGATATCCAAAACAATGAAGTGACTAACAACCAAAAAGGGTGAGTCAAATCAAGGTATGAATCAACAAATTTCCTATCTATGCAAGGATGGGGGTATATGCTAAATAGAACTTTGGAGAGAAATATCAAAATCATCAAACAAACTCCAAAATGCAAGCTATAAAATGCAATGAAAAACAATAATCAAATTTAATAGAAATAGTAATCAAAAAGAAGATATGGAAAGGGGAAAACAATGTGTACCTTTCACTCAAAGTCACCTTTTGAAGCTTATTGAGTACTTATTCACCATATGACAAATGGGTCCTGGCTAGGGTTCTTGAAAAAAGCTTTCTAGGTTCTCTTTTGGTGTATCTACACTCTTAGGTTCTTGATTCTCATTGTTGGATAGCTGGAAATAAATTTTGTAGAGGAGTTTCCATTATATGAAAACTTTTCTTGCAACTTTGACAATTTTGCAACTTTCTTCAATTTTGCACTTCAAAGGATCTTCAACCTAAAATTTGCAATCACACATCAAAGAGATAAAAATCTTATTAGTTAAGGAATGGGTGTTTTCCTTGGTCAAACCCCATTTTGGTAATTAAAACTTGAAATGAAACAATGAAATAGCATGAAGGAATGGTGAATGAAAAACAATATGTAACAACTCACCAACCTTATTTGAACCTTGGACTGTAGATCTACAAACTAGCATGATGTGGCATCAATAGATTTAGATCTTGATCATAAAACTTCTCTTCAAACAATGTCCTTGAATACTTGCATAAATCTTGAACACTACATCACCATATTAACTTGAACAATATGCATGATGTAAGAAATCTTTGACATGATGATGGAATCTTGATTGCTGCAATAATATTCAATAATTCTGCCCTTGAAATGCCTTGAAAATTTTCTTGAATGCTCTTGATCTCATAAACTTTCTCTAGGAATACTTGCATAAAAAATCTAGGATAAACTTAGTGAAATGACCTCTTATTTATACATATGTTAACATTAATTCCCAAAATTCAAGTATCACAAGCTGACATATAAATATACATTTGAAATCATTGGAAAAAAATGCCAAAAACATAGTTTGAATTTAGGTCCTAGTGCAAGTGAGGACCTATTCACCCTATGGTGAATGGGACCTAGGAAACTTTCCTAGGACACACATTGGTCAATGTTAAACCTTATATCATGGTATTAATGAATGTTGGATTTTATCTTTGAGAATTCCATAATAATTAGACTTGGATTTGAATTATGTTGGCATATTACATTGTAATTGCATTGTAATCAGTTGCATACAAATCGGTTGCATACAATTACTTAACTGTAGCTGTTCAACTACTTCACTCCTCAACTACTCAGCTTCCTCTTTTCTATATATGTGAATGTAATAGCAGATTAAGGTATTCAATTTTGATGGTATTCTCATTTACTCCTACATGTGGTATCAGAGTCGTTGTGCCTACATTGAAGTTTATATATTGCCAAGAGGTTCATAAGTACCGATGCAGAAGATGCAAGAAGTGTAGTATTTGCTTATCGAGTCCAATTGTATTTGAATCCCAGAGAAAGAAGAGGGATGGCATAGAAACTTAGCCTCTGCAGAATGCAAGATTGATGGCAAGATAGTCTCTTCTCCAATTTTTTTATATTGCTGCAAGCTTTCATTAACCACTGTTGAAAAAGTGTGAAAGAGTACGTATGGGGCTCATTTGTGGTGATGCATAAATAGATAGGGAAGAAAGACATTCAGAGGCATGGTGTGATTGTGTTTGGGTCTTGAATGGGTGAAGAGATTGATAGATTGTGCAAACCGTGCTTGGGATAGATTTTTGGAAGGAGTGAGTTGTTATGGTAAATAATTTCTCCTAAAAATTTGTCACCCTCTATGCTAGCCACTGCTTAGGGGAATCATTAGGTTGATGTAGGCTATGTGAATGCCACTAAAATTTGTTCTTGTGAATAGGCCAATCATTCTGAAGAATAAAAGTATAGGATTCTGAGGTAATTTGCTGGGAATAGAAGATTTAATAAAAGATCTTTTTCATTTGTTTCTTAGTTGCAAATTCTACCATTCTTTGACCTATTTGCACCAAAAATTGGTGAAAAATATTCCATTAAGGAAACATCTCAAGGAATTATAACATTGTAGCATACAGAAGACATAACTATTCTCTCACTATAGTTTGTGTGACCAAGCGAAAATACTATTCCAGAAACGAGAAGCAACAACAAACGTGCAAAAAACAATAAAATCACCTAACACCTCAAGATTGGCCTAGTTGGATTCAAAACAAAATAAGATAACAAAAAGGAGTTGATTTACCTTGCCTTGAATCGATCCTTTGGTTGGCCCTTGATGGTTGATTTTGTATATGCTCCTTGGATGACAAAAGATGTTTATATGAGATGCACGATGGATGAGAAATGAATGAAAATTGTATGATGGATGCAAGGAATGCAAGATTTTAGCTAAGTATAGCTCAAATGAAAATTTTGCAAGAGTTTGGTTAGCACAATGATCAACCCCCTAAATGAGAGAAAAGAGGGGGTATTTATAGAGGAAGTTGAATTTTCTAGAGAATTCAATGGTTGAGATTCATCCAACAAGGTCAAGATAAAGGGATATGGTGAGTTGAGAACTCAAAATCCCTCACATCTTGACATGTGGAATGTGAGATGGCTTAGGGATGGTGATGTGTAAATGAGGTGGAAGAAGGACAAGTACTTTGCAAGTACCTTGGGGGATGAGAAGATTCCTTAGAGGAATAAAAAGTGAATTTAAAATTCATATGATTAGGAAATCTTGTGTATAAGACAAGGTTCCAAAGGGAGAGGTAGAAAGTATCTTGGATAAGACAAGCTACCTAAAAAGGTAAGCACTTGTCACATGTGACTTGATGTGACAAGTCAAAGATTCTAGAAGATGCATGGGAAAAGGGGAAGAGTTCACATGTGACTTGATGTGACAAGTCAAAGATCACATGGGGAAGAGAAAAAAGATTTTAATATTCCTTGGAAGGATAAAAGGAATTAAAAATTCCTTGGGTGGTTGATTAGGCTAGTTAATGAAGGATTAGAGGAGGGTTAGGTGGCTAAGAGGGATTAGAGGTCAACTTGCAAAAGTTGGAGCATGGACCTATTTTGAATTCAAATTCTTGGTGGTATTTTATTCTCCTAGTTCTGGTGTCAGCTTGTAGTGTTGTAATTTTGAGAAATTTGGCATAAACAAGTATAAATACAAGGTTATTTCACATTGTAATTTCTCCTAGCAATTTAAGTGATCTTATGAGCATTCAAGTGAGAGGATTATAGAGCATTCAAGAGAATTCAAGAGTGATTATCAAACATTTTGGAGTATTATTCAAGATTCAAGCATCATGTCAAAGTCATCATACATCATGTTTATTTTTTGAGCTAGAATTTGTGATGTAGGTATCTTATGATTCAAGCAAGAATTCAAGTCAAGATCAATAACATACAAGTAAGAGTCAAGATCCACATTCATGCTAGCCATTACATACAATTTTGCAGCCCTTTTTACAAATATTTGGTGAGTTGCAACATAGCATATTTGATCATTCATAATTCCTTCTTTCTATTTCATTTCATTTCAAGGTTTGATTACTAAAATGGGGTTTGACCAAGACAAACCCCTATCCACTAATAAAACAAATTTTTTTACCCCTCTTTGATGTGTGATTGCAGATCTAGGTGGTTTAGGTTGAAGATCCATTAAAGAGAAAGATCAGAGAAAATTTGTCGAGTTATCATAAGGTTGTCATCTTCACGAAAAAAGTCATCTACAAAGAAGAATTCAAGCTTTCATACTTAGAGATTTGGCAGGAAGGAAGCTACATGAAAGCACTAGAGGATATCATAATTTCAAAGCTACCCTAATACTTGGACTAAATCACCACTTGTGGCTTATGAGTCCCAATATACCTATTTTTTGGGCTATTTATGTAGATTTTGGTTTTAGCCCGAAACCCTAAACTGGGACTAAATCACCCCTACTAACGTATAAGTCCCAATATGCATCAAAAAGCAAAATTTATAGGATTTCAAACCTTCATTTAAGCTTCTTTGGTTTTCAAGTTCACCTTTGTTTCATTTCCAATTTGTTGTTATGATTTGAGTTCATTTCTAGATCATTTACTTAAATCTTGCGTATCATTTACATTTCTTGTCTTTCCAAACCCTAGCTTGGTGGTGAGCCCCCTTTTATCCTTTAATCACACCATAGGAAACCTTATTGCAAATCTCATCCCCTCATTTCCATCCCTAGATCGAGATCTCTGTGGTTTCCTTGAATGGAACTTGTAAGAAATTGGTGGTTCTATCTCCCTAAACATAGAGTGACAATTTTAAACATTTCACTTTGGTGAACCTTGCCTTTCGAACACCTTCTTTTTTGATTTGGTGTGCATCATAGTCCTAGATCTATCTTACATTAACTTTGTATTTGGTCTCTCATTAGTTAATTTTCATCTAGGGTTTCTTAATCTTGCATTGGTGAAAGTGTACATAAGTTGCATTTTTGCATCTCAAATTATTCAATTTTACTAAAATCTTGCAATTGCAAATAGTCTAGACAACATAGAAGTTAAAAACCTTAGAACCAGCTCAAAATGTGTTGAATTTGGTGTAAAAACCCTAACTGGGACTCATACGCTCTTTTGGGTCATTTGGTCCCAATGCAGGTTATTTTACTTGATTTCTAGGTATTTTGTATGGTGTTTTGTGCAGTATTTGAATCCTTGAAAAACCTTGACTAGGACTCATACTCCCCTTTGGGCGATTCAGTCCTAGACCAGGCCTAAAACTACCTTTAACAGCATCAAAAACCTTGTTTATGTACTTCCTAAGCTTTCTAGTAACCTATAGTATTAGTCCAGAAAGTAGCAGGAACTTCTCTTTTATGAATTTAGGTCAAAAACATCAATTTAGGGTAATCATTTTTGAATTCACCCTAAATCATTTTCTAAGAATTATCCAAGTTGATTTGTTCATCCTAAATTCATTTTCGTATTGTCTCTAGTTTCCCGGAGAATTTCTCTGGGAGATTGGGTTTACTATTTCATAATACAAGAATATTTTATAAGATCATAGATAAGCAATTATTATTTAATACAACTATTTATGCTATTGTTCTACGGTTTGTAAACAACTGCCTTTTTTATAAAAAATGTATAAATTGATTATAGGAGACTACATTAGCATAGGATGTTGCATTAATTTGAGTAATCCACAAACGATGAAAATCTCTCTTCCACTTAATATTTCAATAGAAAAAATCATCAGATATGAAAATGTTCACATTTTTGAAACTTTGCATAATATGGATAAAAGTACTTTTCACTTTTTCATACACAATGTTTACATTCATGAAGCTTTCCATAGGTTTGATAAAAGTTATTTTCATTTTTGGATACACATTGTTTGCATTCTTAAAGATTTGTATTCATTAGATAAAATTACTTTTCACTTTGGATATACATTCTTTACATTCTTGAATCATTGCATAAGATGGTTAGATGTACTTTTCATTCTTGGTCATACAATGTTAGTATCTTACCTATCTAGGCATGCTAAGAAAAATTTCATATCCCCTCCTTGTGAGAATGCTTTAGTGAAAGATAATACAACCTTGGGTAGTCATAACAATCATATTCATTCTTCTCCTAATATCTCTCCTATATTGTGAAGAAGATATTTTGGTTTTAGAAGAATCGATCAATGAGAGTTTTGAGAGTCCTAGTTGTTTCTCTCCTCCTACCTATCTTATTGGACAAGAAATTTCTAAAAAAGAGGACACAATCATAGGTAATCATGATGATCACATAACACAACAAGAGACCATTGAAACTTCAACTAGTCTACATTCATCTCTCAACATCTTCCCCTCTTGTCATAATGTTGTAAATGATAAGGATATGTTTGTGTTAGGTGATCAAATACTTAAGATCTATGACAACCCTCTTTATGTTTCTTCCCCTACCTATCATATTTTAGAAGAAATTATGGGACAAATTAATAAAATTATGGGCAATCATGAGAATCGCATTTGTGCTTCTCCTAGTATCTCTCTTAGTTTTAAAGAAGATACTTTTATTTTAGAAAATCCAATCGATGAAATTCATGAGAATCTTATGTGTCTCTCTTCCCATAGGGAAAACATTATTGAACAAGAGAATTCTATCATTGGTAAACAAGAAAATCCAACCATTGATAACTCCCTTACTTGTGATGAAGTCACTTTAGAAGAACCAACCTTTGAATGCAATGAGAATCTAGTTTGTAGTTCTCCTAAAAACTCTCCTCCTAGGGAGGATATCATGTTACAAGAAAATGACAACATTAACAATATTAATTTTTCTTCCTTAGGTGATGGTGAAAAGATGACACTAGAATCCCCTTCATTAGAAATACATCAAACAGAAACCATTGAGCTTATGAATGTAGAAGTTTCCATTAGATCCCCTTTGATTACTGGACCTCCTAAATACCCTATGGGACATTCTAAGAATCCTCTAATTCTTTACCGATCCTTACAACAACCAAAAATTCAAAATTGACCCGTCTTCATCCTCGAACCACCTAAGAATATTTTTTCGCAGCAATCGAATTATAACACCATTTCTCATACATGGGTATGTGTAGGATCATCATGGAAAAAATAGGCCCTTAAGTGGCAAAAAATTCAAAAAAATCAAAGTTAGGCAACTTGACGTAAATGTTTTAATAAGTTATCTATATTATTTCAAAAATGTGTAAGAATAGAATATGTAGCAAATTGAATGTAGTTTCTAAACTACTAGGTATGTTTAAAAAAAAATCTATTTGGTGAAAATTTGAAATTTCAATGGAGGGTACTTAAATTTCAGGGAAAAAATAAGAAGTAGGTGTCTGTCTGACCACCCTAACCACAATAAAATGATAATATTTTTTTATAAGATTTAAGATATAAGTAGAGGACTCATGCCTCGATGTGATGCATATTTTTTTGTAACTTTTTTCCAAGTAAATAATTAATTATGAAATTTTTATTACAACTTTTTAAAAAATATAAAAAATCCTATTGCCACATACCCATCATATTGCCACTTTTTGGCCCATCATGATCCTACAAATACCCACATATAAGTCTAGAAACAATCTACAACCAAGAAAAACACCTTCAACATCCCTCCCATTACCTAACCCTATCTTGCCTGGTCCCCTTTGTTTGAATTTACAAAATGAAAAGGATTACAATCTTGTTCAACAACTTAAGAACACTCCTGCTAAAATATCATATTAGGACCTTATTCCAACATCCCCTCATTATCACAACATGATTCAAAGTGTGTTACAACAAATTCCTACCCCTCCTAATGTGCAACCAAGTGACATAGTAGCCATGATTCAAGAAATGAATGTTGACATTGTTTTCCACCAAAGTGAGTTCCCTCCTTTGGAAGTGTAAAAACAAAATGATGCTTTCATTATAATAGCTATCTATAATAGGTTGGGAATAAAAACAACTCTGTTGATAATGGCTCTATCCTAAGTGTGTGTAGTTTGACCCTTTTGGATAGACTTGGCGTGAATAACTAAAAAATTCAACCCGATTCTTTATCTATTCAGGGATTTGACAATGATAAAATAAATTGCTTGGTGTGATCACTTTGCCTCTTACAGTTGGAAAGGCCACATTAGAAACACTGACCCATGTTATGCCTCATGATCTTTCATATAATCTTCTTTTAGGAATACCATGGATTTATGAGATGCATGTTGTTCCTTCTACCCTTCATCATATCATGAAATATGTCTACAACAACAAAGTATATACAATCAAAGTTGACCCTAAACCAAATAGTTGTTTGAGCATTGAGAAAAATAAGGAAAATAATTTGAAAACACTAACACCAACTACACAAGTGGAACATGTGCAATAGAAACAAAAATAAAAACATATTGAGGAAGTCATGAAGTTATTCAAAGATGATTGGGGTTCCTTGGATTTCACACCTAGCTTTTGATGGGAAACCAAAAATCATAATAAAGAAGCATGAAAAAAGAAAAATCAGTAATGTCAACACAAAATTTGGAAGACCCTTCGAAAGCATCCACCTCAAACACTTTACGAGGAACAAAAAATTATACAACAAAATTTGATGAACTTGACTATGAACAACCACCAAATCCAAATGAAATGAGAAAGCTTTATGGAAAAGGTTATGAATTTATGAAACAACTTGGGTATAGTGGAAAAGAATGTGGTGCTAGAGAACAAGGTATTTGTGTCCCTATAAAGCATAACGTGCAAGGAATGACTTGTGGTCTTGGTAATTGTCTCTCAAAAGAAACAAGCAAACCTTCACTTGATATCAACACCATTACAAAAGATTCCTCTAAGACAACTTTAACATTAGTGCATCCTGAACTGATAGACACTGGTGGTCTTGGTTATTATCCTTTGAAAGAAACAAATGAAACAAAGAAGTCCTCACTTAACATCAATGTCATCACACAAAATACTAATGATTGGAATTCATTAGATTTTACACCATCCTGTAAAGAAGAGTACAAAATATTGCAATCTAAAGAGCCTTGTGTAAGTATGACATATTGTACTAAGCAAGAGATATATTTGTCACAAAATAAAAGAACACCCTCTACTGTTGATCAAGAGAGTATCTTGTCGAGATTACTCCAAGATCATTTGATATCTCTCCCTCCAAGAACACGAAATAAATTTTACTACAAAAGTTCATTTTGTGCATATCATAGAGTTCATGGTCATTCTACTAATGAATTTAAGGCTTTGGGTAATTAAATTCAACATCTTAAGGATTGTGGAACTCTTCCTTGTGTCGAGGAATCTAATTCCTATAATTGATACTAATTTTCATGATTCTCATCAATCATCTCCTCTCACCCTTGTCTTGCACTAAGTGGGGGCAAGGGGTTAGGTAGCCTTTTCCTCGTATGGCACTTGTCATTGTATATTTTGGCTAGTTGACTACCTTCCATGTATATATAAGATCAAGCTTGGGATGTGGACAACATGCCTTAAGTTGGATCATATGTGACATACTGAGTTTTGGGGGCAACCCCTTTTCATGATGTAGCTTCATTTGGAAACATATGACTTGGCATAGGGCTTTCCAAGTAAGCTCTCATGTCCTCTTCTACTTTAAAGAAATTTCTCACAGCAATGGTATTAGCAACTGCTTTAAAGTGGAGGCATATATCAACACTCATGTTTTACTACATGATTTCTTTATTCATGTTATGTGTCCTTTTCTTGGTGGTGTCATTGGGTTTGATTTCCTTCGAGAGAGTGATATTTCTTTGACTTCTCCTCTCTTGGAGACACTAGGCGCAATATACCCTAAGAAGAGACTTTGCATGAACTAAGAAAAATCCCTTTGAACATACCTTACACTATTTTGCATTTACAATATTTTTTATATGGCCACCTTGCATAACACGCTTTTCTTGCCTCTGGAGCCATCTTTTTTGTCCATGGGTATCAAGAATAAGAAGCTTTGCTTGCCTCGTGGAGCTTGAAGTTCATTTTTGTGTCGCACCTTATTAAAGTTATCAGGAGTTACAACTTTGGTATGGTTGTACATATGGGAACCAAACTTAGGCATGACTTTACCATAGCCATTTTCTTGTCTATGTGAGTGCATATTGATCATGTGTGTATGTGTCTCGTTGAGGGCTCACCTAGTGGATGGCCTGAGGTTCCACCATCCCTTGTGAGTGTGCATTTAGTTTGCATAGTGGACATCATGTTCCACTTGTAGATGTCCTTGGATAAACAACTTAGATCTTATCCACAATGTGCGAGACAAACGGTCAAAGCTTGATCCACCTCTTCCTTCTTTTTCTTTCATCTTTATGTCTTTAACATTATATGTTTGTGTATTTTTTTTGCTGAATATCATACACCTTGTGTGTGTCCTTTTGTGCTTATGTTGGTTTTCCATAGGAAATTGATCCTAGGGGCTAGCACATTTCTCTTGGTAATTGTCATCCTATCTCACTAACATTGGTACATTTGGACCCCTCTTGATAAAATTTTGTCTACTTTAGTGTGATATTAAAGCAAGTTCCTCCCCTCACTAAAGTGGGGGCTAAATGTAGTGTAGAAAAATGTTGTCCTTTACATTTTCACACTTGTTTGGACCCTCCCTATTAAAATTAGGCTTCTTTATGCCTTATTTAGTCCTATTGTGCATCCATAAGGATTAATTAATGCATCTTTTTGAGGATGATCCTGACATATATCAAGTGAACAATCATAATTCAGTGATTTTGGATGGTATGGCCTAGATTTAGTGATCTAGGACTCATATGACACCTTGGGTCTATGGGTCCCAGCTAAGTTTTGAGGCCCCAAACCCGAATTTGGCATAGAACTTTACATTTCTTGAAATTTGTGTCCCAAGCCTAGCCTATTGGGAATCATAAGCCCCAATAGGCATATGAGTCCCACTTAGCTTGGACCTATTTTGAATTTAAATTCTTGGCGAGATTTTATTCTCCTAGACCTAGTGTTAGCTTGTAGTGTTGTAATTTCAGGAAATTTGGCATAAAGAAGTATAAATACAAGGTTATTTCACATAATTTCTCCTAGAAATTTAATTGATATTATGAGCATTCAAGTGAGAGAATTATAGAGCATTCAAGAGTGATTATCAAGCATTTTGGAGCATTATTCAAGATTCAAGCATCATGTCTAAGTCATCATGCATCATGTTTGTTTTTGAGCTAACATTTGTGATGTAGGTATCTTATGATTCAAGCAAGCATTCAAGTCAAGATCCATAACATACAAGAAATCTAGTCAAGATCCACATTCATGCTAGCCATTGCATACAAGTTTGCAGCCTTTGTTACAAAGGTTTGGTGAGTTTCAACATAGCATATTTCTTCATTCATCATTCCTTCTTTCTATTTCATTTCATTTCAAGGTTTGATTACTAAAACAAGGTTACACCAAGGAAAACCCCTATCCAATAACAAAACAACATTTTCCCCTCTCCTTGATGTGTGATTGTAGATCTAGGTGGTTTAGGTTGAAGATCCATTGAAGGGAAAGATTGGAGAAAATTTGTCGATTTGTCACAAGGTTGTCATCTTCACGAAATGTCATCTATAGAGCAGAATTCAAGCTTTCAAACTCAGAGACTTGGCAGGAAGGAAGCTACAAGAAAGCACTAGAGGATATAAAAATTTCAAAGCTACCCTAATACTGGACTAAATATTCACTTGTGGCGTATGAGTCCCAGTATACCTATTTTCAAGCTTTTTCTATAGATCCTAGTTTAGCAGTTCCAGATTCTAATTTTGGCTCGAAACCCTAAACTGGGACTAAATCACCCTTACTAGCGTATGAATCCCAGTGCGCATCAAAAAGCAACATTTCCAAGATTTCATACCTTCATTCAAGCTTCTTTAGTTTCCAAGTGCACCTCTATTTCATTTCCATTTTGTTGTTATGATTTGAGTTCATTTCAAGGCCATTTACTTAAATGTTGCATATCATTTACATTTCTTGTCTTTCCAAGCCCTAGCTTGGTGGTGATGCCACTTTTAGCCTTTAATCATACCCTAGGACACCTTATTGTAGATCTCTTTCTCTCATTCCCATCCCTAGATCAATATCTCTAAGACTTCCTTGAATGAAACTTGTAGGAAATTGGTGGTTCTATCTCCCCAAACATAGAGTGACAATTTCAATGTTTTAGTTAGCTATCGTCCATATTATCTAATAATGACATACTTATTCACTAGTCCATAAGTTCTCAATAAAAAGGTGATCATCATAATTTGATTGTTTTTTCTTAGAAAAGAGTGTCCTCTCCTAAACAAAAAATTAGTGGAAAAAATAAGTATATGATTGAGATATTTCATAATAAGGGTAAGGAAAATGTAGTAATAAATTCCCTTTCACACCAATATGAAGAGGAAATCTCCATATTTTCTCTTTCCATGATGTTTACAAATCAAATAGATAAGATCTAGAATAGATGAGCTATTGACCTTTTATTTAAAGATATCATCTAATAGTTAGAACAAGATCCATAGTATGTGTTGAATTTTTGTTGGATATGCTAATTCATCAATTATATCATAATTAGATTTATTTAATCTCAAAATTGGTGCTCAATCCTTGGTTACTAATAGAATTTCACTCCTCCCCTATTGGTGGCATTTTTTATTCTTCAACACCTATGAGCATGTGAGGTCATATTTCTTCTGAGCAACTTCAAGAAAGTTATTAAATCATTTTTAGTTGAATTTGATCTAAGTATAAGAGGGGAAATCTCCATGCCTTAAAATTTTATAGCAATTTCATATCTCTAATAATTATTATAATAATATTTTTAATGAATTTTATTATTGGGATTCCACTCTTAGGTGGTAAATAGATCATCTTGGGGTGGTGGATCACTTGACCAAATATACCAATTTTATACATTATCTCACCCTTAGACTACTTATATGGTTGATCAACAATTATTGGATTCAACCTTCAAACTGCGTGAGATGCCTTTATCTATGTTTAATAATCATGATCCATGATTTAATAGAAAATCTAAGAAAGAGTTATTTAAGTTGCATGACACTACTTTGAACACAATTTTGGCTACTCATCATCAAGTGTATGATCAAACAAAGATTCAAAATAACTATATTGAGACTTATTTGTATTCTTTTATGTTTGAGAAAAAGTATAGCAAATCAAATGGAACCTTTTACTAAGTGGTGGTACAATAACACTTGCCATAGAGCTTCCAAAGTGACCCCTTTTAAGACCCCTAATGGTATTCTCCCAGCCTCCTTGTATTTTTATATTTTGGGTTCTTCTAAAGTTATAATACTTGAAAATATTTTTTCTAAGAGTGAAGACGTCTCTTGACTACCTAAGGAAAATCTAATATTGGTCCAAAATAAAATTAAATGGTAGGTGAATAAACATATGATAACATGTACTTTTCACATTAGTGATTAGGTTTTTTAATATCTCCATCCCTTCTAGAAACTTTCATTTAGAGAAAGTCATGGTCATTAGTTGGTTCCCAAATTTTATGGTCCCTATCAGGTAATCCAATGCATAGGTGATATGACATAAAGATGACACTTCCACCATCTTAAATCTGCCTAGTTTTCAATTTCTTTTATCTCAAGAGAGTTGTTAGGATTTGTACTTAAGTAGGATGAGGAAGGCTCACTATTTTTAGAAATTAGGACTATTTTTGAAAAATGCACTAATAACCTTTTGCAAGCATTCTATTGAATTTTTTTTAGTCCTGTGAAAGGACCTACAACCTAATGATTTTGCATGGGTTCCTACTAGTGTTCTCTCTAGAATTTCTTATTTCAAGCTTTGAGAATAAAGCTTTCCAAAAGGGGATGAAATATTATGTACCCCATTCTAGACTTTATGTTAGCTAGGAAAAGATAGGTGGATATTATTTGTATTTCACCCTTACATATGATTAATGAAATGATGCATATACTTTGTAAGTCACCCCACTACTTTTTAGAATAAGGCATTTATCTCACATGCATGAGATGGTAATAGTTATCTTCGAAAAAACTATATAGTGTGATGACTCCTCATATGGAAAGTATCTTGGATATTTTTAATTGGAGTGCACGCTCAATCTAGTTTTTCCATGTAAAAGTGGTGCTATGAAGATAATAAAATGATTATTTTCCCCTCATTTTTATAGAATTTCTATGTTCAACATATTTTATCTTGTAGGTTCTTTACAATAGAAGCACACAGATTCATACATCTTGAAAAATGATTTTAGAAAATACAAAATTTAACAAACTCTTTTTATCAAGATGAATAAACAAGTTGATATTTTGATCATATGTTTATATGTTGATGAGTTTATATCTATAGGAAATTTAACAATTAATAATGAAGAAAGAGTTTGAGATAATTTATTTGTGATTGATGAAATATTTTTAAGGTATTGAAATGAATCAAATAAATGATGATTTTCTTTTAGAACAAAATATGTGAATAATATTTTGAATAAGTTTAGGATGTTGAATTAAAAACAAAAATCTACACCTATGGCCAAAGGTTCGAAATTGAGTTCAAAGAAGATAATAACACCAATACAACATTGTACAAAATACAAGTGAAAACATGAGGCTTTTTGGTAGT
The DNA here is from genome assembly GCA_007258455.2 of Sequoia sempervirens. Classification (NCBI taxonomy): domain Eukaryota; kingdom Viridiplantae; phylum Streptophyta; class Pinopsida; order Cupressales; family Cupressaceae; genus Sequoia; species Sequoia sempervirens. The sequence continues at coordinate 36,553 of VDFB02130479.1, forward strand.
CACAAGGCTTGAAATAATATATAGAATTAGCTTAATATCGAAGTTTATGGAAACACCAAAAAAAATTCACATGCTAGCTAGAAAAATAATCCGTAGATGAACTAAATATCATGGTATTTTATACTCTACATCTAATAAATTTAAGGTAATCAATTACAGAAGCAATGGTTAGGTAGGGATCCTTGATGATAGAAAGAGTACCTCTAGATACATATTTCACTTTGGTTGAGGATCAATGTCATAGGCCTCAACAAAACAAACCATAGAAAAACATGTGGCAGCGACATTAGTGGCATGCTAAGCATTATAGATAACATAAATGATATTATAATTGAATAAGAGAAAGGACCAATATTTTTTTTTGTGACAACAACTTAGCATATTCATACAAGATATTCCTGCCAAGAGAATTTGTCAATAATGGTGAAATATATTTGAAGTATTGCAGATCAATATATCAATTTGTAGACATATTTACAAGACTGTTGTCAAATGAGAATTTTGAAAAAAATTAAAAAAATAGACAAATTACAAAGTGAATATAAAGAAAAAATATTTTATATAAAATTCTTTTCTTTATAGCTTATCATATCAAATACAAAACATAAATATATAAAATCATTTTTTTTCAAATACAAATATTAATGAAAAAAGGTTAATTCAAGAAATTGATCTTAAAAATTGGATATAGAAGATGTAATAAAATAGATATACAACACTCTAGATAAAGAGGTATGCAGACTTCTCAAAATATATGAATACATTTGTAAATGCGTGAAGTGTCCAGCAAGTAATAAAAATATATACGAAGAAATATATATCAACACTAGTTTAGAATCTTTCCTGCGTGTATATGCATATGTATTCTATATATTACTCCGCGGCAACTTGTTTATTCTCAAAGCGAAAGAAAAACATAACACTACTTGGAACAATGCATACAAGCATGAGTTTCCATCATTTTTCAAACATTTGTTGGAATGACTTGTTAAAATCTCTGATGTTTGATGGGTTGACGGCTAAGCTATATCTTAATCTCTGTTAATCAAAAATATCAGTAAACAATTTTATCATCCTTTATCCTCTGCATACATGTGACCTCTTTTAAACTATTCTTATTCTATTTGCAATTCTACACTTGTCCTCATACATATTTGTAATCACCATCTTCCTTCTGCTCTAAACTTTCAGGTCAGCTCAAACATGTGTATGACCTACTATGAACTAAATTCATTGCTTTATCACGAGAACGTTTTGAAAATCCCACGTATTCACCCTAAAATAATATAGTCTGACTGAAACATAGTCGTTAATTTACCTCGCTTGTAAATAAAGTGACTGAATGGAATTTTATCCCCATCACGTTTTCCTCTCTTGTAACTTGGCCCAGAAGCCTCAGTGCCAGGTTTACTGCTTAAGGAATTTTAAAAATCATGCCTGTTCTTGCTTTAATAACAAATCTAAAACTAGCAAGGTTTTTCCCTGAATTTATTGATGACTGTGTACAAAAGTTTTGTTTTCAATTATGACGGTGGACTGTGAGATAATCCTAATCCTCGAATTCAGCCACAAATGCATGCATTTAATTTTGGGTCCTTCTTCCTAAAGCCACTCTTCCCTTCTGCTGATTGCGGTGGCCGCAGGCTTAACAGCGGCTTAACAGCAATAAATTCATGGTCGTAGAATGCTATCAAATATTGTATTTCCCACATCTATTTAAGCTACACTAATTGCTGAACTCGTCGTCAATATCGTGTCTCCCCAACTAAAATTTTCAAAGCTCGGTGTTTGCAGGCTATCTTATGCGCTGTGGATTGTATTGTACTGAAAAACATGAAGCTGTTTATGTTCATGTTTATGTTTATTCTTCTTGTGTTCTCATCCAATATGCCTGCTGTATGTTCTGTCAGACTCTTGGCCAGCCAGAACTATAATACAGATAATTTATTTAATGTTCTTAGCTATGGTGCAAAAGCCGATGGACAAACAGATGATAGCTTGGTACGGTAGAAGGTTTCAAATGAATAAATATGATAAAAATAGATTAAAATTTCCATTTATCACTACTACTTTCCTTTTGTTAATTTGTGTTTTGTGAAATGTAGGCCTTTCTAGCAGCTTGGAATGCTGCGTGTTCTTCAACTGGGTCATCAGTTGTATATGTACCAAAATTAACGTTTCTGATCAATCCAGTTATCTTTGAGGGGCCATGCCAAAATGATAAAATTACAATGCAGGTGAAGTATCTAATTCTAAGGAAATTCATATATTTCTATTGACTGCTTGAATAGAGTTAAAAAATACCACAAATTTTTTTGCAATTTTGGTCATGTTGGTTTAACTCGAAAATGGTGGATTTTTTTTCCTGATGTGCTCTACTTCTGAGCAGGTAACTGGGAAGCTTATTGCTTCTACAGACAATGGCTTGTGGAGTGAAAACAGCAAAAAATATTGGCTGCATTTCATGAATGTGATTGGCTTAACTGTTGAAGGTGGAGGAATTTTAGATGGACGAGGAGCTTCTTGGTGGACAAAGATGAATGGAAAGGTATGAACGATGGGAATTCGAATGCAACATATTCTTATATATAATTAATTCTAAAGGACTTTCAATTTTCCATATTATATGGAAAGAGTTTCTGTCTTCAAAGACAAGTATTGATATAAAAAGTCTGTGGGTGGCAATCCAAACCTATCGCCTAATTGGTCCAAAGCTATACTAAATCAATAAAAACCAACTGTAGTATTACATTTTCCGCTTTTATGAATCGTTTTATTCTTGCGTTGTCATAGGTTGTAAAATTGATCTTCTATAAATAATTTTCTATAGCTGACTATGATTTTATATATTTTGCATGAGCAGAAGACAAACCAGATTGGACCCACGGTACTACTTCTACCTCTCTTGTACTACTAATTGTTTCAAACTTTACACCTCCTCTTTTGGAACCAAGTAAATTGTATGAATTTGTAGTATCTAATGAATCTGTTCTTTTCGGTAAACAGACATTGAGATTTACGGGCACCATGAATACCATAGTGAGAAAGATCACTTCAATCAACAGCAAGCAATTTCATTTAAACTTCGATACCTGCAATAACGTTGAGGTTGAAGGTGTGACTATTAAGGCTCCGGGTGACAGTCCCAATACTGATGGAATTCACATGGGGCAGTCTTCCAACGTTGAAATTAGAGATATCATTGTAGGAACAGGTAACTTTTGTTAACTCATACGATGAATTATTTTTAGGTCATGGATCTGAATATATAGTTGATGAATGAATCAATTTTAATCAAGTATTTATTTGTTGAAGAAATTCTTAATAAAGTAACTTTACTATCCATTTTCAGGAGATGACTGTATTTCTATGGGACCAGGATCTTTCAATGTTGCCATTGAAGGGGTTACATGTGGGCCAGGGCATGGAATCAGGTAATAATATTCAGGATTCATAAATGTAGGCTTTTTTGTTGCATAAATTGATATTTTGGAAACCAATATTGGGTAGTGAAATAATTTTTGTTTTGTGTTGTGTGTAATGAAGTGTTGGAAGTCTTGGTCAAGATAACGCCGTTGCTGCTGTGAAGAACATAACAGTAAGTGGAGTTTCTTTTTATAACACACAGAACGGAGTAAGGATCAAAACCTGGCAGGGAGGGAATGGATTTGCAACTGATATAACATTCCAAAATGTAAAAATGGACAACGTACAAAATCCTATTATAATTGACCAATATTATTCCCCATATGGAATTCCTACAATGGTATGTATTATCTGATTTTAGTGCAAAATAAGCTTCAACAGTTGTAGTTAATGATGGCAGTATTTTTATGCCTGTTGTTGTTATATATTTGCAGGGAAATTCTGGTGTGAAGATCAGTAATGTGCTATACAAGAACATAACTGGTACATCGGCTACAAATGCTGCAGTTTCTTTTGAATGCAGCCAAAGCGTGCCTTGTCAAGGAATCAAAGTAGACAATATAAATTTAAACTATAACGGTGGAAAAGAAGATGCTCAATTTTTGTGTAAGAATGCACAAGTGACTGCAGTTGATGCTGGGGCTATAAGCCCAACCCCCTGCCTTTGACATTAACTAGTGCATAGTTGATGACCATAAACGGATGTAATAGCAGCAATTATACTATTGTATACAATTTTTTTAATATTTTACATTAATAAAGACTTCTTCCGGTCAATTAAAATAGGATGAATATTCATAGTTTTTTTTGATAGGGATGAGGTATAAAATTATTATGGAATGTTTGATCATTAGATTGAAAGATGTTTAAATAGAATGATTTGCATGTTCACATAAATGAAAATATTCAATTCAATTATATTACATGTTCATAAAAAAAGACATAAAAAATATTTTATTAAACATTCTTAATGACAAAAACTATACTAAAATTCCTACAAAATGCATTTTTAATAAACACCATGCATTTTTCATATGCCAATCAATTTTTAAAAAATGAATATAAAACTTACATAAGAATCTCAAAGATCATGAATTGTAACTAAAAATACTTTTCTGCAATAACATTTGGAATAGCTTTGTGTTCTAAAGTAAACTAATTTAAAGTTTCGTTGATTTTAAACTAAAATTATTATCATGAGCATTAATGTTGCTTTAATGTTAACGTACTATGGTAGTAGTTGGGTTAAGTTTAAATCAATGTTAGTTTGATGCTGTGATTATTTTGGTATTTTTATATTAATTTTCTTGACAAAAATTTCAAGTGTGATATTATCATATATGTTTGCAATACTTCCTAATGATTTCAATGGAGAAGTTTGCAATTGTAGAATAAGTGGTAAAATTACATTGTATGATGCTATAACTTAGAAATTATCTAAGATGAATCTATTAGTAAAAGTCATCCTTTAGGGAATTTAAGATACTTCAACATGTTATAGGACCAAAAAAATATAATTTAGGGAATCAAATTTTTAATATGGTTATATATGCATGTTCCGATTGAAAAGTTATACAACTTCAAAATTGAAAAATACCTAATTACAATTCCATATGCAAAATTTATGGCTTTTCTAGGATGATGGGTAAAAATTGTCAATAATGGTGATATCAAAAGTGTCACAATGCGGTTTACTTGAATGGGAAAAATAAAAAAATATTAAATTATTTTAATGACCTTATCTCTTCACTTTTCATGTATAAGGTTTTTTACAAACAAAGGGAGTCTTCCAACACTTTATACAAATTGAGTAGGAGTTCAAGGGAAGAGAGAAAGGGAGAACTAAATTGGTGTATCTCTTAGAAGTAAAATTATGTGGTGATAGGCTTAATATAGGCTATACAAAACTTTGTACTTGTATATGCTAAGAAACACACTAAGGTATAGAGAAATTATATCTACCAATTGTATTTTTCTTCCCTTACAATGGATTTTTTTCTAATAAAAATTATTGTGTTGCAACTCTCAATTCCTTCTAATTTTCAATTTACTTTAAAAATCTAAGTAACATGATAGAATACTAGATGTCTATTTCTCTAGTTCCTAATTATTTTTAGGATAAAATGCATATCAATTAGTATCAAATCTCTACAAGTTATTTGACTCTTGTTGGAATATTTAGATGAGACATGCATAAATTATGTGTATTGTTAGTATTTTTAATAAATTATGTTTAAAGTGTGTAGATTTTAAAGTGGGAGCCATAACAAAATCTCAAAAGAAGAATATTGAGGACATCCAACAAATAATGAAGCAATAACTAGGAGATGATTTAACTCTTTAGAAGGAAGCACACCATTTTTATTGAGATAAATCAAAGAGATGAAAGATGAGAAGAAGGACCAATTCAATTCCTTAATTGAATCATTAAAAAACATGTTTCATCAACCAAAAAATAGTAAACATCTCTTGTAATAAGATAAATAATCCACAATATTATACTCCACTACAAAGATAGATGCCTTAAAGGTAGAAAATCTCTACAAAAAGATTTAACTTTTTTATACTATACACATTATTTACAATATTAACTAATTCCTCATAAATTATTTATAATGGGATTCTTAAAAATGACAATGAACCCCCTATTTGTAAGACTTTTAGATAGTTGTTATTCAGAATAATTTCTAACCATCTTAATGTATCAACATATCACCATTATATGTGTAGACACCTAAAGTTGACCATACCATGTCTTCACCCTATTCATCCTACATATATGCTCTTCCAATGTAAATTAAATCAAATTGATTATTTAATTAACCAATCCAATCAACTTCCTACCATTAATTAAATAAATTTCAATAACTTATTTATTTATTTAACTAATTTATTTTGTTATAGATGCATAAAAATTATAGCATATGCAAGAAAAAAAAGAATTTTTTCAAAAAAATAAAATAAAGACAAACAAGGTTACACCCCTAGTCAAGCTAAAAATTTACAATTGATGATGATGATGATAGTACTCTTGATGAGAGGATGATTTATCTCAAGAATAATTAAATGATTAGGAATGATATACCACATTAACTCTTTTGAAAGTAAAATAATTGCATCCCGAATTAATAAATATATTCAACAAACTATAAAAATAAAAAATAAATAAAATTCTTATGATTGGCACTTGACAACTTAAGCTACCACAACCTTTTTGATTCAATATGTGACTTACTTTTCATAATATTTTTTAATTTTATTTAAATATAATTCTATTGGTATTTCTAATATTCTTTTTTTTGTTTACCTTGTAAGAAACATAACTCTAAAATAAGAAGCAACTATTATCTTCCTCATGACATATTATCATGTATGTTTGAAATACTTCATGATGATTCAAATCCAAAGGAGAAGTTAATAATTGGAGAATATGTGGTATAATTATATTATATAATGATACTATATATCACTAATCTATGTTGAATCTAAGAGTAAAACTCATACTTAAGGGGATAGATGCTTCAAAGTATTATAGGGGAACAAAATCTACTTTTAGGGCATACAAAATTAAAAATGTTTACATATGCATCTCCATATCAAAAATTCATGTAGCTTAAAAATAGAATATACCTGATTTCAATTTCATATGCAAAATTTAAGGATTTTATAGGATTAAGGGTGACTTTTTTAAAGAATGGCGATATCAAAAGTGTCACAATAAGTTTTACTTGAATTGGAAAAATAAGAAGAGACTAAATTATTTCAATGAGCTTATCTCTTCAATTTTCATGTATAAGGATTTTACATACATTAGAAGTCCTCCAATGCTTTATAATAACTATAGTGTAGAAAAATGTATCCCTCTACTTTTTCAAACTTGATTGGGCCCTCCTTGCTAAAATTTGGCTTCTTTATGCCTTAGTTGGTCCTATTTTGCATTTTTCTATGGATAATCTTGACATTCAACAAATGAAAAATCATAATCTAATGATTGTGGCCATGTGTTCCAAATCTAGGCATATGGGACTCATATGCCCCTTTGGGCATATTGGTCCTACCTAGGTCTTAGGACCTGATTTTAAATTTTGCATTGAACTTAACACTTCTCGAAGTTTGCACCCCAGGTTTTGACCATTGGGACTCATATGCCCAACCTGGCTTATGAGTCCTACTTTAAACTAGAACTATTTTAAATTAAATTCTTGGTGGGATTTTATTATCCTAGATCTGATGGCTTGTAGTGTTGTAATTTCAAGAAATTTGGCATAAAAAGTATAAATACAAGGTTATTTCACATAATTTATCCTAGAAATTTCAAGTATCCTAGCAATTTTATCCAAGCATTCCTAAGGAAAATTTATGAGATCAATAGAATTCAAGAGAAAATCATCAAACATTTGGAGCAACATTCAAGATTAAAGTATCATGTCAAATTTTTCAAGCATCATGTGTGTTTGTGAGCTAACATTTGTGATGTAGGTTTTCATGATTCAAGAAGAATTCAAAGACAATATCTCATATCAAGATCAAGAGTCAAGATCCACATCCATTGGAGCCATTTCACACTATTTTTTTGCATTTACTTCAAGGGTTTGGTGAGTTGCAACATTGCATTTATTCATTCATCATTCCTTCATGTTATTTCATTTCATTTCAAGGTTTAATTACCAAAATTGGATTTGACCAAGGCAAACACCTATTCCCTAACCAAAAAAATTCCCCTTCTTGATGTGTGTTTGTAGATCTAGTTCAATTAGAGCTTGAATATCCTTTGAAGACAAAGTTGCAAAAGTTGTCATCTTCACGGAAACTCACCTACATGCTAGAATTCAGACTTTTAGATTTAACGATCAAATAAGACAAAAGCTATAAAAGATCACTAGAGGCTATACAAATATTAGTAAAACTCTATTACTATGACTAAATCACCCCTCTGGGCATATGAGTCCCAGTATACCCCTTTTTAGTTTCTTGTAGATCCTAAATAGTCACCAGAAGATTCTAGATTCTACCCAAATTCTTGTAGTAGGACTAAATTGCCCAACTTAGTATATTAGTCATAGTACACATTAAAACAACAAATTTCTAGGGTTTTTAGTCCTTGATTTGGCCTCTCTACTCCTCCAGGTACTTTTTTGTTTTACCCTATTTTTTAATTTGATTTAATGCTTTCAAGTTTCTAGGGTTTTGTGCATAAGACTTTGCATTTCTCCTTTGAAGCTTCAATTAATTGTGAACCCTCATCTAATCAGACGAGGAAACACCTAGTCCTTCCCCCAATTGAGTCACTTGGTTGAGGGATCTTGGTTTCATAATGAACTAAAGTGTGAAATAGATCCTAGGTTCCATCTCCCAAAAGGTCAGGACACTTTCCTTTGGTTCAATAACCAATTAGGATTGCAATGGAAAAGAGAAGGGAAAGCTTGAACTAGTGCATCTCCTAGAAGTTAGAAGATGTAGTGATATCCTTTACATAGGTTTTATAACACTTTGAACTTGTCTATTATAAGAAATGAACTAGATAGAGAGAAATTTCCTCTACCAATTAGATTTTTAATCTCTCATAGGGGTTGTTTCTATTAGGAAATAAATGCATAATACCCAAAAAAAATTAATGCATAATAACCAAATGCAAAGATCAAATATACAAACCATGATATAACACATGATATACCCTAGGAAATCCCTCAAGAGTGAAAAAACTAGCCTCAAAGATCATCCATACTTTATCTATTATTTATCAATAAATCAATGCATGCACTTAAACATAGTTATAATAAACATAATTTTTGAAACATAAAACCTCTCCAATGCATCCTCCATGTGTCCAAGCATGAATAAACACATCCCATGCCATGCTTCATATATGCACTCTTCAAAAATCATCAATGCTATGGAAACCCACTCACCCAACCAACCTTAACCACTAAACATGTATTTTATTTTATATACTAAAGCTCACACAAATTCAACCAAGTGGTAAGATAAAACCATGTGCCTCAAAACCATGAAAACACAAAACCATTGACCTCTCATTTAATATTAGGTACTAGGTTTAAAGTTACTTATGTGATTGTTGTTTATATTTTGATGCATGATATGGTTTGTACTAGTCTAGAAATTTCCCAAGCAACACAGGAATCTTGAGTCTATAATGTTAGCATAATCATCATATGATATATTACATTGTTTGTTCAAGTGTTTGAGTAGGTAGTTAAACTATTTGGTAACTACTACTTCCAACCGCTCCCCGCTCCCCACTCCCTTGTATAAATTATTTCCATTACATTGAATGAGTTAATCAAGTCTTTATCCCCTTCATATGGTATGAGATCCTATAAAATCAATGGGAATGTGATAGTGCAATGATGGATAGTGTAGCTTAGGGAAAAACCTAGGTTAGCAGATTAGAGCTTAAATAAGATAACCCAAAGAAAAACAATGAAGCACAAAGGAGTAAAACATGAAAACAAGGAAAGATCTCACCATTTGTCTTCAACCTCCATTATTAACCTCCATTGCACCTTCTCTATTTGTTGCAATATTATTTTTTCCCTCATATTTGTGATGAGCAACCTATGATTATGCCAATGTCCTAAGCAAATGTTGAAGGATTCTACTCAAAAGACCTCACAATGCAACTAAGCAACTATGAAGCAAGTCTAAAGTATGCATAAAATAGCCTATGAAGTCAAGAAAATGACAAGATGTAAAGATGCCAAGAGATGAAGATTTCCTAAGATGTATATGAGATGTAGATTGCATAAGATGTCAAAATGAGACCAAAATTGTCATTTTATAGAAAATTCAATTTTGGATAAATGGCCAAGATTGAAGATTGAATGTGACAACCCACAATTAGGGTTAGGGCAACATTAGGGTGAAACTTGAAATGGATGGTCAATATTTGATTTTTAGAAAATCAAATCAAGGGACAAGATTGCATGTGACAAAAAGATAAGAATGGTATAGAAAGGAAAGAGCTGGAAAATCAAATAATATTAGAAACTATTTGATTTATGGAGGAAATTTGACATTTTGAATTAAAAATTGATTTAATTCAAAAGTGGGGCCATGTGATAGTAAATAATTAATTTAAATTATTTACTAATGGGGACAATAATTAAATAAATCAATGAATTTATTTAATTATGAGAAGACCTTTAGAAATTAATGGCACATTTGAATAAATAAATAAAATTTATTTATTTAAATAATCAAGAGGAAATAATGGGGATGGGGTCCTAGCTCGGTTGGCTAGATATTTCCTGTTGCAGGAGGTTGGTCACGAGGTCTAGTCTCCCCCACCCCCATGGTACCAGAGGGCATGTCACGCCAGCGCTGTCGGTCACGTTAAAAATTTTACCAAGCACACTACAGTTTATATGGGGTCGTGCTACCCGATTCCTATAGTCTAAAAAAAAAAAAATCAAGAGGAAATAATGGATAGAAGACAATTAAATAAAGTTAGGAATTTATTTAATCATAGAGAGACACTAGAGAATTAACGACGTATTTAAATAAATAAAAAAAAGCTATTTATTCAAATAATCAAGAGGAATAAAAGACATGAATTAATTAAATAATTATGAATTATTTAATTAATAGTTGAAATGGGACCATAGGACATAATTAAATATTTTAATTATGCTAGGAACAAATGAAGAAAATAGAACTTGCAGGCCTAGGTCATTTTTGTGTGTCTACAGATAGCAATAGATAGTTGGTATCCACAGGTGGCATGAGAAGATGAAGAAAAAATGGCCTGGGTGGTTGTAGGCCATTTAAAGGAAATGCCAAAGTATTTTGATCATGTTGTGTGAAAAAAGCTATAAAGGGATCTATGATCTATATATGAGAGTGATGGAAGAGATCTAAGGCCAAAAAAATTAGTAGTGAGTAGGTGATGAGAAGGGCACAAGTTGAGAGTAGAGACACAATCTGAATTAGAATAGAAAATTTAAATGTACAAGGAGAGTTGCAATCAAGTTAATCTTTCTTCAAAATATTCAATTAGAAGAAGTATCAAATAGCAAAGAAAGGATCAATTCAAGACATCAAGATTCGCGTGTCGGTGAAACCATTGAAACTATGCTTCTATATTTTTAATAAGATCAGACTACTTTAAAGAAGACTGCTCTATATGGTGCCTCAATCTTGTCACATTAATTAAAAGTCTAGAGAATAGTTTGAAGTGGGAGCATGGGTGAGAAAAGCAAGATTTTGAATATTCAAGCAATGGAGCAAGTTATGGAGTTGCAGGCTCTGAGGAATCGCATGTGGAATCGGCGTAAGTTCTAAGCAGAAAGCAAGGTAAGGAGGATTCAGAAGAAAATGACCCCAAAAGAAACATTCTGGTGGACCCGGGGGGAAAGGTTGTCCTGGCTGCTAATCGTGTTGGGAATAACAAAGGATAGGAGGTTGAAAAGAAAGAAGTCATGGTGGGGGCCGCTAGTGGGGAAAGTGCTAAACTTAAACCATGGTCTTCTCTGTTTGGAGTTAAACCTAATGGTAACTCGGTATTCTTCCCAGTTCGCAACATTTCTAACTCAACAAGAGGTAAGTTTTCTATCTTTTTTCCTGATCTGATCATTGATCATAATATTTCCCTAATGGACAGTACACTAGTAGGAAAGTCTACGGGCCCTAGACCAAATATTGAAGTTGTCAGGGCATTTGTCAAAAACAAGTGGAGAACCAATGGAAAAGTTTATGTAGCAACACTTCCTAAAGGCTACTTTGATTTTGAGTTTTCATGTAAGGAAGATATTTTAGCTATGAGAAGTGGCGGTCCTTAGGCTATAGGAAAATATTCCTTGGCTCTCAAGAAATGGACTTCTAACCTAGATCTTTCAGGCTCCATTTTTTAGAATGTTCCAGTCTAGGTCAGACTTCCTGGTCTTCCTTTGTTATACTGGAATGAGGATGTCTTCAACGGCCTTGCTAACTCTTTTGGGGAGCTTTTTTTAATAGATCTAATGATAGCTATAAGGAAAAGGCTTGTGTTTGCTAGAATCTGTGTGGGGGTGTCCCATAATGCTAACCTCCCTTCGTCTATTGATATTCAATCAAAGCTGGGTGCTTGGACTCAAACTATTGAGTTTGAATCAATCCCTTTTTCTTGCTTTAAGTGCAAGAAAACTGGGCCATGGGCGAAGAAATGACCACTCAATGCTAGCAAGGATAAGGAGAAACCCTAGCCCAAACTAAAGACTTTTTGGAAAAGAAGCCTGAAAGGGATGGAAAAGAGATCAAAGATATTTCCAATGGAGAGTTGGAGAGCAAGAAGTCCAATGCTCTTGTGATAGCCTCCAGTAGCCTCAAATAAATAAGCCAAAGATCGAATCTAGAGGGAAGGATGATGGAGAGATTGACATGGATGGTAGTGGGATTGGCTTGGTGAATCAGGAACCTCCTCTTAATAGTCGAGAGAATGATTATGTTGGAAAGGAGGTTGGAGAAATAGGCCTAGATGACATCCCTATTCAGGGCCTATCTCTAAATATTGGGATCCCCTTCTCCCCCAAGCTTCTTCTGGAGGAAATTTCCCTTCTAACTGGGAGTCACTTCAGAATCCAGAAACTGTTAACTCTCTGGAATTTTTTAAGGAAACCTTTGATGACTTGAGTCAGACTCGGGAGTTATCAAGTGAGAATTTGACCTAGTATAATAATGGGATAATGAACACCCTCCCCTTGGATCAAAGTGGGATATCAGATAAGGACTGGGAGTCAGGAAAAGAGTTGGATAGTCGAGAAGAAGTAGATGGAGATGATGTCAACTCCCATACTAGGAAAAATAAGAAGAAAAACAAACAACAGAATATTTCAAGTGGATTCTCTACTAGAACTAGGGCTAAGGCAGATTGTGGAGCCACAAAGAGCAACCAAGGAAGAAGATCAACAAAATGGCTAAGAGAGCATGGCAGCTTTCAGGATATTGTAGATGGTATTCAGATGACCATTCCTGAGATATGTAAACTCCAATCTCCCAATAAGAAATCAAGATTATGTCATGGAATATTAGGGGGCTAAATAGCCTCCATAAGTAGGATGTGTTGCACAATTTTGTGAGGGATCATAAACCTGACATTTTACTTGTCCAAGAAACCAAAATTCCTAAAGAAAAAGTGGAAAAGATTAAGGTGTTTAAGTTTTGTGGAGTCCATGGTAATAGTTCAAAAGGTGCCTTAGGGGGTATTGGTACCTAATGGAACCATAATTTCATTAAAGGGGAACCTTTGTTTGAGAGATCAAATCATGTGGTGACTAGATTTACCCATATCAGAGATAATTTTAGCTAGATTTTGGGTATGTGCAGGATCATGGTATGCCAAACAAGCCCTTAAGTGGCAATGAAAATTCAGAACAATTAGAGTTAGGCAACTTGAAGTAAAAATTTGAATAAGTTATCTATATTATTTCAAAAACATGTAAGAATAGATTCTGTGGGAAATTGAATGTAGTTTCTAAACTACTAGGTTTATTTGCAATGAAATATTTGGTGAAAATTTTAAAATTTCAATGCGATATTACTTAAATTCGGGAAAAATTAAAGTAGGTGTCGTGACACCCTAACCATAATAAAAAATGATAATATTTT